>JADBJO010004166.1:0-85000 GCA_016801955.1 Conus betulinus | reverse complement strand
CAAATTATCATGCCAAGTGTTACGGATGGTGTGTGCGGTGTGTGTCTTGCTGTCTGACTCTCACCTGAAGAAGTTTTGGTCTTTTTCCTTACACGCACCCACACCACACGAACACAGATAGCCAGGCAACAAAGTCAAGTTCCACCTTTTTTCTTTTGCTGCCTGAAGCATCAAATCGTAACAAATACATATTACATAACAAGCATAAACAGGCACATCATAAAGTTCTCGCCAACATCAAAGGGCGCACAACGACACTAGATACTATATATTATTGTCACATAAACCATGCTGGCACCCACAGCAGTGTCACTACAAACAGTCCATGCACTTGGCCGCATTTGGCCCTAGTCACACAGTCCTCACACACTTCAGAAACCACTCACGGGAGCAGTTCGTGGAGTACGTCCTTCCAGGGACTCCCACACAACAGAAGAACACACATCGACTCGATGGAAAACGAAGCCGCTCACGGGAGTAGTTCGTGGAGTCCTTCCAGGGACTCGCATACAACAGAAGATAAGTCGTCGTCTCGACGAACTCTGAAGCCCTTTCACACATCAGCTCGTTGCTGACCAAACAGACAGCCTTTCGACACCCCCACAGGGCGAAGACAGCGGCTGGGCTCGTGCTGCACCCCACACCCGGTTGGCAGTGCACACACGATGTCTACTGACCCTCGGTCAGTCTCTCCACACCCCCACGGGGCAGAGAGAGACAGTGGCTGGGCACGGGCTGCACCCCACACCCGCATGGCAGTCGGTTCCAGGTCGGACACTGTTTTCATCAACACCTGAGGAACTGACTGTCAGCGAGGACCTGCCTTCAGCCTCCCTTCGGCTCTCTGAAAGTGTTGCTTAGCCAGTAGCTCTTGGGAGACAAGGAAAATCCTCGCTCGCCCGATTAACACAAAACGCAGGTGAGTAGCTGTCAGGTAAACAGGTCAACCGGTTTTATAGGGTTTACCTGTTCCGGTCAAAAACGTGTCCCCAAAATTTGGGACCGGACGAAATTCGGTCCATTACACCAAGACTAAATTGAGAGAGATGATGATGATGATGATGATGATGATGATGATGATGATGATGATGATGATGATCTTTATTTCCAAGGGTACCAGATAAGCGAACAGATGCTTTTTCATCCGGCCCTTGCCCCACTAAGGGACTAACTAAGCATGACTAGCGACTAAGACTTACAAAAATTTGTAACAAACACACATATCTTCACAAATGCATTAAAAGTTGATGAGTTGTTCATCCATTAACATTTAAGGCATAGACGACTTTAAACAGAAAAAAAAGCAATTGCAACAACAAACAAAAATAAAGAAATTAATTTCAAAGAAGAGAGGGAAAAAAAAACACACACACACAGACATAGAATAAGCGATCCTCCTATCGAAGAGAGAGAGAGAGAGAGAGAGAGAGAGAGAGAGAGAGAGAGAGAGAGAGAGAGAGAGAGAGAGAGAGAGAGAGAGAGAGAGAGAGAGAGATGACATCAATCTATATATTCATCCGTCTATCCGTCTGTCAATCCTGGGCCATATCAGTTACATGAAAGAGAAGGCAAAGGGGCGGGGGATGGAAGGGTTCAGAGGGGCCCTGGGGATCCATGCCCAATGGGAGTAGAGGAGTCAACATGATGCCAAAAATACCAGGAGGGTGGAAGGGGAAGGGTGCTCTTCTCTTACATTTTGTACAAAAAGTGACAGTGAGGGGATATCATCTCAACGGCAGAAACAACGATAAACAACACTACCATCACCACCACCACCACAACAACAAAAGAAAGAAAAAAAAGAAAAGAATGAATGCATGAAAGAAAAATTAAGCAGAAGGGGTGGTGGCGATCAAGTGGTCTGTTCCAGAAGGCTATGCAGTTTCATTATCATTTCCAGCCGGTCTAAATAAACGCTTCGGCGGATTTTTACAGTCGTGCCAAAAGTGACATTTTTGACAGCTCCATGCTAAGAATCAGATCAGATACCTCGGTGGCAACCACAGCAAGGATCTGAATTGGGGACCTTACACGGAGATGCCATCGCCAACAAAGCAAACAGAACTCTGAGCTTTATGAGAGGGTTATCAAGATTTCTAACAAGCCCTTGTTGCTGTCTGCCTACAAGGCCCTGGTATACCCTGTTATGGTGTACACGACTACAGTGAGGAATCCCCACCTAGTGAGTGACATCAGCATCCTTAAAAAGATGTCAAATCGAGCACATCGCTGAGTTTCTGACGGATTTTGCCAAACATCCAGGTGTTGGAGATACTGCAGACGCTGAACAAGCCAACCTTGGCTACAAGGAGAAAAGGCTATAGGCTGACTACCATGAAGTCCACCATGGATTGACATCAGTTCGAGCTCAAAGCATCTCACCCACTCCCAGTCAGAGACACGCAGCATTCACCAGCCTCATCGCGCGCGCGCGCGCGTGTGTGTGTGTGTGTGTGTGTGTGTGTGTGTGTGTACGCGCGCGCGCGCGCGCGTGCGTGCCTGCGCACACGCGTGCGTGCATGCGTGTGTGTGTGTGTGTGTGTGTGTGTGTGTGTGTGTGCGTGCGTGCGTGTGTGTGTGTTGTGTTTTCGTTGTGTGTGTGTGTGTGTGTGTGTGTGTGTGTGTGTGTGTGTGTGTGTGTGTGTGTGTGTGTGTGTGTGTGTGTTTTGTTATTTGACAGTCCATCCTCGAAGATCACTTATAGCCCAACAGCTCCTTCTGCAGGATAATCCCAGAATGGCAAAAACCTGCCTGCAGACACAGCAGTCAATTTGAACGGCCGGCAAAACTTCTGCTGCGACAAAGAATAGGATAAGGTAGCGGGGAGCCTCTGATTATAGAACAAAATTTTCACTTTTTTTTTTTTTTTTTTTTTGATAAGGAAAGAGTGTGGCAGCTTGTGCGCCTGGGTCTGGCGGTGCCCTTGACTGTGCTAGGCCCTCAGTCCAGTACTGAGGGCCCCAAAGCATCGCGCTCATCAACAGCTGTGGGTGCATACTGCAGCACTTTTCTATCTGCAGAAGTAATAATGGTGTTAACATATTTTAATCTGAGCACTTTCAAGAAAATGCAACGGTTTTGTCCGCAGGTTTACGTTGGCTACATCTTTACAAGACGTAAGAAATGATAGGGACTGACATGCACACAGAAACATACATGTATGCAAGAGTTATTTCCCTTTATTTAATAGTGTGCGCCTGCGCAGAGCCAAAGGTTTAAAATTGTGTGGCGGATAGCTTGAAAACGAATTTTGTTTGCATTTCTTGTTTCGGCTCATATGGCTTTTCTTGACGTCGAACTTGAGAGAAATTGAGGCTGACAATAGAAGAGAAGATGAATGTGGATTCAAGTGAATGGGAACTCAGCAAGGAAAACGTACAACCTCTGCGAGAAGGACGGAAAATCGCTGCGCTGACGTCTGCATTACAGCACAACCCAACCGATTCCCAGCGCCTCAAAGAACAGAGAAAGTAAACATTCTCTCTCTCTCTCTCTCTCTCTCTCTCTCTCTCTCTCTCTCTCTCTCTCTCTCACACACACACACACATAATAAAGTTATGTGGGGATTCCAGCTGAGACTTTATAGTTATTCCTAAGACTTGAGACTATTATGATCAGTAACTGGTTTTACCACAAGTTTGTTTTTGAGGTGTATAGGAGGGAAGTCTGTGAACTTAAGATTTTTTTTGTGTGGTTATTATGCATATCGATTTTGTTTTTGAGGGTGAAGTGCCATTTAGTTTAGTCCAGTCCATTTTCAAATATAGATTTTTGCAAACTTATTGAAAATATTGATGCTATCATTATGGCTGGTATGAATTGTGTCATCTGTTAAAAGTTCACATCATGTATTTTACATAGGGGTGGGTCACCGATTTAGATCAAGGAGTAAAGGGCCTGTAATGGAGCCTTGTGGAACACTATATATCTATAAGGGCCATTACTGAAGAGGGCACTGTCAGGATGAAGAGACAGATGATCCCAAAGTCCATTTTTTTTTTTTTTTTTGGATGAAAATATGAATTTATATGTGTAAGGAAAGATGTTGATAAACTGTAATGTTTCAATTTTCGATGGAAGAGATTACAGTCATTGGCATTGAAGGCTTATTTAAATCAACAAATAGGACATCACATATTCTGTTGTTATCAGTATTTTTAAGACGCTCATTTACGAGAATGATTAATACAGTATGACAGGGATGTTTTTGTCTGAAACCAAACTTCCTGGGATGGAGCAAACTGGTGTGTGTTAAAATGATGATGAATGTGTGTATTTAAGTATTCTAGAGTTTTGACAGAATAGATCTATATGATTGATATTGATCCATATTTTAAAGGATCTGAATTGTCATCAGATTTCATAGATGAGTATAACTTTTGCTTTTTAAAAAAAAAACAACTCTGCATTAAATGATTTTCATCGATGTTAAAAACTGCATAAACATAAAACAAGGTACTACCTTTAAAAAGCAAAAGCAAAGTTCAAGGGAAAAAGTCAATTAAAATAATAACATGAATAACCCCCCCCCCCCCCCCCTCCACATACACACATGATATATACACACACACCTCTGCCCACTTCTAACCAATCACCCTTACCTACACCCACTCCATACATACACAGATGCATGCACTTACTTGAGTACGCATACACATACGCTCCCACACAAAGTGACACATTCATGATTACGAGTTCACATCTGTGCATAAATGTGTATGCCTGTGTCACTATACTGACTTCAGTGACTAACGGATAAATTGAATGAGAAGAAATGAGAGGAGGATTTTATAGGGTCACATGTGAGATGACCAAGAGATGGGAACAAGATGTTCTTGGGTGAGTCAAGCAAATCAGTTCTTGCAAATCAGTATGACCTTCTTCAGTCAGGACGAAGAAATCGATCGGTTAAATGCAGAAGTGTCAGATTTATACAAAGTTTTATCCCCTGTCCATTGATTTCATGAACCGAGAAGATGTTTAATTGAAATCCAAATTCCTCTATATGAATGTATGTCATATGTGAGAAAAATGGGTAATGTGGCTAAATTATTGTTTATTTGCTGTGAATGTGTGTGACCACAAATTAATTTCTCAAATTGAGATAATAAAGTTTACTTGACTTGACTTGACTTGACTTGATGTTAAAAGGAACTTAAGCACACACTTACACACACACACAGACACACACACAGACACAAAAGCGTGGGTAAGAGCATACAAGTACATGTGGTGCACATGCTCTATGTTTGTGTGTGTGTGTGTGTGTGCATGTGTGTGTGTATACTTTGGTTTGGTGGATGATTGGATCTTTATTCATCATGGCGGTACAAAGCAGCTGAAGTGAAAAAAAGGATTAAGATCAAATCCAGTAACAGGTAAAATGGTTGATGTGTAGAGAGGTGCACATGTTTTGTGTTACAATGACAGAATTGATGATTAATCTGTTACCTTTATAAGTACACTGACCTTTGTTGTGTGTGTGTGTGTGCGTGTTTAGAGCAATAGCATGTATTTTTGTTTTTGTTTTTTTTTATACATTAGATTATTAAAAGAGTCTAAGCAGTATGGATGAGGGTTTAAAATTGGAAAGATTTGGGGGTGGCTTTGAAGGTAGAGTGAATTTTGTGCTCAGACAAATTAATTGGGAAAAATTCAACTTTATTTGTCCAAAGTTCAAGTTACAGGAATTGGAGAATATTCATTATCTAGACTGATTGTGGTACTACTAATTGACTAATGTGTACAGGACCCATAACAGACTGTTTTTCATTTCAGCTTGTTTGAACAGCAGATCAGAATCTACGAAGGAGATGACTCTTTGGAATTGTGGGATAAGAGTGAGATTTATAAAAATTTTATTTGAGTTGTTGCTCCAGACTTTCAGCAATGAGATATTTCAGTCAGACATTTTCACTTTATACCACAAATTATATAAAATTTGAACTGGGAATGATTTTTATCAGACAAATAGTTATGAAATAATGCCAGACAATGAAACCTTGAAAAAAAAAAAAAATGAACATATGTAGAATTAAGAAAGTATGATTAGAATTCTTGATCAGCCTTTTTTTTTTTTTTTATTTATTTGATTTTTTTTTTTATTATATGTCTCTGATCCTTGCATGTATTTTCCAACAAATTTAGGGAGAAAAATGAAGGGAAACTCAGGTGGTCAGCTTCATAGGTAACATTCTTTCTTTTTTTTTCAGTGGTTTATGTGTAGGTATGAGTAAAGACCACTTGTTCATGCACACTCAATGATACTTGTGTACATTTCTTAATATACATGCATGATTGTGTGTATATTTATTATACAAACTTTGTATTTGTGTGTTAAACTTAATTCATCACCACCCATGTTTCTTTTTTGTTTGTTTTGTTTTTTTATGTAATTTCTTTTGAAAGTTTAAATGTTTTCATTCTGAAATAATAAGATGAGATTAATACCGCGGGAGTTCTTTAATGTTTTTTCAGTATTTTTTAAATATCAACCCATGATTTCATGCATGCATGCTTTATAACGCGTAATAATTAACCTTACTGATTATTTTTGTTACAGTTATATTAAATGGACAGAGCAGAACTTCCCACGAGGGGGTAAAGATGGACATTTGCTGGAACTTCTGCAGAGATGCCTTACTCATTTTCAGAGTCATGAAGAATACAGAAATGACCCCAGATTTGTTCATATATGGATTAAGTTTGTAAGTGACACTTCTTTTTAAATGAGGAGACTTTTCCATAGATAGGAATGGCGATATATATTTTGCATAATGAAATTTGAGGTGAATGTATCGGGGTTCCCATATGCACTGTAGTGTGTCATTAACGAATGGAATTCAAGAACTGATGTAAGCCAGTATATTTTTGTGGTGCAGATGTTTTCTATAGGCCTCTGCCAAACAGTCCAGTGAAAGACCAGAGCTGATGGTATTCATGCACAGACAAATGTGTGTACAGGGTTCAGGTGCTCTGTAGGATCCTTGATAAGTCTTAGAAATTTGAAACCTCCATTTGAAGGCTTTGGAACTAATGGGAAGTTCTTGAAAATTGGAAGTTTGATCAAGGGTATGGTCATAGTCCGTGGCATTTATTGTTGCCTTTGTTATTATTTAGTTTTCTTGTTTTTTAATGTAAAGAAGCAGAAAAAAAAAAAGAAATCTATGTGGACATGTAAGCAGCTCGGAGAAAATGCTGTTTAGATATTAACTTACAAGTGTCAGTTGCTGATGAAGTACATATTTCACTGTGGATTGCTGGAGACATATTTCAGTTGTGTGTGTAATAAAACTAATATATTTTATACAACATTTCCCTGTAGGTCATTGGCTTTAAGGTCATTGATAAAAAAAACAACTGCAACAACTAAATGGGCTCTTTGAAGGTACTAGAAAAGTCCTTGAAATTTGCGTTGAAAGAATTGTACGGCTTTCAACCTTTGGTAAATTTCTGTGCAAAAGTTTGACGAAGATTCATGTTAACAGTCAAAAGTTTGCACAATGGGGGAACTCTGTAATTTACAACAGGAAGTCGGGTATATGCTCTGGCTGACTCTGAGTTGAAGGTGGGCTGGCTCACAAGTCATGAGAGAAGTGAACAGTTTGTCCATGTTTTGCTGAGCAGTGTTTGCTTAGAGTAGTTTCCCTTTTTTGGTGTGGAAGGGTACTCATCACCAGTCAGTTGGCAAGGCCTTCGTTACTGGAAGCGAACTGCTGATTTATATGTCTTTCCTGATAAACTTTGTGCAACAAACATGATTTTTTAAATGGATGATGACTGGATTTGGGTATATGTCCCTGCTGTTTTAATGGATGTCTGATCCCATGTTCGTTTTCCCACGCCCCCTTTCACACCCCGACAACTCAGTCCCCCAAGAAATTGACATGAAGGTATGTATGAGGATCCCTAAATTTCATATAATGTGAATCCTTAGAAAAGAACATGTACATGTTTGCTTCATTTCTGTCTTTGTAGCAAAAACTTATATTTGAATAACTGCAAAAGAACGAAGGGCTTTGATATGAGTGCGACATTAACTCAGTGTTTCAGATCCATCTCAGAGCAAAGTGTATACTTGCCCTTTTCTAGTGAACAAAGGGGTGATCTTACTCCAGTTAAATTTTCAGGGGTATGAATTAAACAAGTATTTTTCTCTTAAATGTTGAATGTGTTACTTGAGTCCCCAACATGGACACTCTAGACTTACTCTTGTCAGACAATTGTGATTTTTCTAACAGTTGAACAATGCAAAGGGAACATACTCTCATGTGACTAGACACAGTCATTTGGTGCAAAGGAGCCGAGGCCAAGCTGTTTTCCTCAAACGAGTGTTTACATTCAATGATTAACTGACTGACAGTCTTGTGGCTTGTGTCAAAATAGCAATGCAAGGCTAACAATTATTATAGAAGTGATCAAATTTTGTTCAAACTGTTGCCTCCACAACTTATTTGTATAGAATGAGACCTCTGAGAAATATTTGCAGCATATTCTTGCTCTTTTCAGGATTTTTTTCCTACGTGATTTTTACTTCAAAGCATACCATAGCCCCATTTCTACATAATTTAAATGAGAAAGACTGAAACCAATGTAATACTTGTTTACCTCGCTTACATATTCACTAATGTCGCTGAAGGTGACAGTTGAGTTCTTGAAATTGTGTTGTGTGAAGATAAACTTTTAGCTATTGAAGAAAGATGACAGTTTATGGAGTTATGCTGAAAATAAAAATAATTTTATTTGAAAAAATTACGAGGACAAGAGTGTGGACTTAAGTGTAGCTGCCAACCCTCTGGTTATTTCAGGAATTTCCATGTGTTAAAATAATTTACAAAATCCCAAATCAGATGAGAAAATAAAAAAAAAAGATTCTCTGAATGTGGGTGGGCTTTTTTTTTTTTCTTTTTCGTGTTTGCTTGTAAAACTAAAAGGTTTGATAAAACATTGCAGAATAAAGCTAAAATGATGTACCTAGAGGGTCAATAATCGCACATAGTTGATGTTACATTTTCTTTTTAAAACTCAGTATTCTTCATCAAAGCAGTAAATGGGGAAGAGGGGTGGATGTCGAAATGCTTTTGCTTTAAACAACCTGTCCCCTTTAAAGCCTGCTCTTAAATTTGAAGTCCTGAAGGTTAGCAGTCATTGCTGAAACCATAATGATATGAGCTAGTGTATGTGAATGTAGCTGTTTCTTAAATGGATTAACGGTGATATCAAATCATGTTGCATGCTTAGAAAAAAAAAAAGTAAAGAATCTAGCATGTAATTTACAAACTGAGAAATGAGAAAGTAAATGAGTTTAAAAAAAATTACTGCTTCTTTTATTGTTTTCAGTACAATTTTCAGTATAATCAAAACATTCCTCTGTGAATTCCATATCCTTCATGACTGCTCAGATATGTTTTTCATGACTGCTCAGATCATTTTGAAATGTAATTTAAGATGAACATGTATCTAAGATCTGGTTACTTCACAATTTATCCCAGTTTTTGTGCCACATCAGAACGTCTCCATTGTTAACTATTTCACATATTGACATTTACTCATACACGCCAGCCTAAAAGAGATCATGTTGTTGTTGCAGGCTAATTTCAGTGATGACCCTGTGGAGATTTACCAGTACATGTTTGATCAGAACATTGGCTGTGGCTTAGCTGTGCTGTATGAAGAATGGGCCAACTTTGTGGAGCGCCTAGGCAACACCAAAAAAGCTGACTCCATTTACCTGGAAGGTGTATCTCGGGGTGCCCAGCCAGTGGATAGCCTCAAGTTGAAACACAGGTCGGTTAATGTGCATAAAACTATTTTGATAAGTTAACATTTTCCTCTTTCTGTTTTGGTACGTTTGAGAATTTTAGGTCCCTGTATTATTAATGATACTTTGATGTATTCTTCTCATAATAAAAAAAATCTTTTCAAAAAGGATACAAGCTGTTATATTGTTTGTTGTTTTCAGTTCAGACTTAACTGTGACTTAAACAGCTCTCCACAATATGTGACCCAAAGTTTTATGCTTGTACTAATATGCAACTTGGTAACTCTACCACTATAATTTTTGAAAAAATAAGTCAACAGTGCGTCTTTGTGGTTAGGAATGTAAATCTAAAACTTGGCACATTTCAGATTAGAAAAGTACTATTTTATGCATGCACAGTCCTTTTAATAATCTAGTACACTCCATACACCTGAATTTAGACCTCTAGGAACTGACAAGAGTTATGAAGTTGCTATTTGGCTGAGAATTAAATCTGAATCAATAGCTTCGAATTTTTTTTGAAAATTCATATTTCTAGCCTATAACTTTTATGACTTCATAAAGCCATAGTAGAGATCATATAAGTTTGCAGCTATGGCAGATTTTCTTTGCATGCACGTGCTGGTGCCTCACTCACTGCTTTGTTTATAGGATTACATGTTCTAATCATAGACCTTGATACTTTGGATGTGGTGATGTGGCTTCAAGGCAAGCAAACCATTTGAGGAGAAACCGGATGAGCTCGAGGTAAAAAAAAAAAAATGCAGACTTGAATTACTGCACTCAGTCTGTGGCTAGAATGCTTCAGGATAGGACTTGTTTCAGATCTGAGCAGGTAAAATGTTTGGTTATCCCGTCTCACCCTCTCCCCAGGTAAAACCACTTGCTTAAAATCAGCGCTTTTGCACTATAAAAATGCACTATCACTGTAGATACTATGTGACTGATTTCAGCAGATGTTGCCGGTTCTTGTGGCTTCAGCATCACCAGCCATCCCTTGAGAGTGCATATCTTTTTAAAAAGTACCATCAGTTTAATGAAAGAACACACTAATAGCATTTTTAGGATAACAAGAACGCACTAATAGCAATTTTAGGATAACAAGTTTTGTATTTCTGGTTTTGAGCACTGACTAATCTATAGATACACTTTACAGTGAGTTTCAGATGCGTGTGGCCAGGGGCCTTCTCCTGCAGCCAAGAGAGGAGGAAGATGAGAGACAGGCTTGGGAGGAGCAGAGAACCGTGTTGGGTGGACTGAGGGCAGATAAGAAGAACCGTGTAGGTACCACAAGGACTGGAACAGCAAAGCTAGGTAATGTCACCATGGTATGATAGTTTTTATTATTATATAGAGTAGAATATATAGGTTTTATACGAAAGCTTTATACTGTGGACTTGGATGTGTGTGTGTGTGTGTTCAGTTGGCCAACCTTTTAGCCTGAAGAAGGTTTGTAATAAACTGAAAATTTGCTTCTCACAGTTTGTCACAGTTTGTTTCTCTGATGATTCATGGCATGCATTATTTTCGTTTGACAGATGTAACAAGGATGCATATATTCTACAGAAAATGTTCACTGGTGTGAAAAGCTGGTGTTGATTTCTTTTCCACTTTTGACTGGACATGGATTTTAATTTTGATTATTCCGTGTTACTTAATTAAGCAATTAAGAGAAATGCACACTGGTTTGCAGGGAAGCCTCGTGCACTGGCATCTTCAGTTCCAGCCCCCAAACAACAGACGGGTACTGGGTTCCAGGTATTTCAGGATGAAAATGCTCCAGTTGCTTCAATGCTGCACCAGACTGGGCAGCAGAAGACTTTGCCAGTGAAGGAACAGTTCAATCGTGAAAATGAACAGGCCCCTGGGGTGTGGACCAAAGCAAGAGTAAGTTTGGGTGAAATGGTCTGGTATGTGTGTGTGTCTGTGTCTGTGTCTGTGATGTTTTGTCGTTGGTGTTGATGTCCAGGTGATTCCTGTATGCAGCACAAATATATATACACAGACTCTTGCTTGCATTTGGTTGGAAAACTCATAAGGAAAGAAAATAAGTTACTGTCTACATCATACCAGTATATTTTATCATCTTACACGCAAGAGTTTGCTTCTCTCCTGCAGTGGGCGATAACCAAATGAATACTCTGAATGTTTTCATTTCTCTTTCTTCAACTTTGGCTTTCATTATGATAACTCAGAAAGAATTCTCCTGCCATGATTCTCAATTTTGGATATGATTTGCCTTCACATACATGATCTGTGACGCTGACATAATGTTAGCAGCTATTAGTATGGATTCATCTTGTCAGTAATTTCATGAACACCTTTTGTGTTTGTTTATGACCCTTCTGCCTTTCATTTGCCGTGTGAAATATTAGAAAAAACATTGCGAAGATGTAATGGTGGGGAAGACGCCCACATCCATTTGTGTTTCTGATTCACGAATTGTCTGTAAAAATTTAATGACTGATGTTTCATATAATCTGTTCTTAGGCCCATCAGCGTAAAGAAGTTGCTGCAGCTGCAGCAACACCAGCAAAACAAGCATTCCAAATCCACGAAGATGAAAATACTAAGCAGCAACATCAGTAAGCGCTTTCAGTTTTATGTGTTCATTGAACATGAGAACTGTGATTATCATTTTTATATTGCTTGTTGCATGTGTTCATAGAAACACATAATAGTCAGACCTGGTGCATGGGTTGGGGTTTGGGGATGGAGGTGGATGGGGTTTGGGAAATGTAAACATTGTGGACATGTATTGTGGACGTTCCTGTTATTGTGCAGTCTCAGTGCACATTGCAAACCAGATTCACTGTCAGAAGTTAATAGGTCAAGTTAAAAAAAGGCATAATTATATATTTGGTTAATTTCTGTTTGTATTCTATAGTAGAATCATAAAAATTGACGGTAATGTTGAAATGATAGTATTTCAAAACAATGGTTTTGAATCTACAGTTTTTTGTCCTCTCAGTTTGCTGAACTGATTCAGATCTTCCACTTCAGCATTTGCCACACTGAGATGAACATGAAAATCTGACCTGAAAGTAAAACAAATCTGACCTGAAAGTAAAACAGATAGTTGATAGTTCCAATGAATAATGCTGCCAGAGTGTGTGCTATAAGGAAGAAAAGAGTATTGTCCCTTAAGTGTAGTTTGTTACCCACTTTTAGACATTATGAACCATGTTTGGGGTTTGCAGTAATCACAGCATTGTTGTGTGTGATCTGTTATATGCATGATCAAATTGAGAGAGACATTCAGGCATGCATGTATGAGCACTCGCTCATACACACCCTCACACTCAACATCACACACTCGTACACACACACACTGATGCACAGAGGGAGGGGCCTACAATTTGGCAAAAAGCTGAATAAAACTGATCAGTTGACTAATTAATGAGAAGAAAAGTTGCTATTGGAATAGCTGAGAAATGCCTGTGAAACAGACATGCTGAACAATTCGAGAAAGAGATCAAGTGATCATTTTGTAAAGTCTCCAGAATGCTGTGATAATCATTTGTATTAAGAACACCTGCTGCACAGTAAAAAAAATCAGTGTGTGCCAACACCTGCTGCACAGTAAAAAAAAAAAAATCAGTGTGTGCCAGCAGAGTTGATAATGTGTAGGATTGAAGTCTGGTGTGTATTCCATCTAGCTTTGGACTCTTATGATGCTGTTGATAGTAGTGATGCTGAATGTCACAAAGATAGGTCTCCTAACATGAACAGTATGCTTACATATGTGGCATCAGGGTGTGAAAAAATATGACTGATGAGAGGATACAAACACTTACTCATTTTGCCCTATACCTCGTCTGTCCCTCCCCCTCAAAGCCCCATTCCCTGTCCCCTCTCGCTCTCAGCAAGTTTTGAAGACATACATCGTTTAGGTTTAGTGAGGAACAAAGCTGCTGGGTAAACAGAAACACATTGTGAGGTGATTGTCTTTTTAAAGAATGTTTTGATTTTTAAAAAAAATTTAATTCATTGTGATACATTCTAGCGTGATGGTATTCATATTCTCAGCTGGACTATGCGCCATGACTAGCTAAAAACTTTGGATATTTGCTGTAGCGTATTTACTGCATTTGTGTAAAGATATTTCCCATGCTGTTGTGGGTTGTTGGATTGTTTATGTGTAGTTGCACCTGACTTATTGTTGTTTGATTCATGCAGTTAGTTTCTGTCAAAATAGAAGACTATGATATAGTCTTATTATGATCAGCGTTAACTTTTTTCTTTAAAAGAAAATAATCATATCCAGACCCATCTTGGTGTTCCAGTAAGAGAAATAAAGGTTATATTATTTTTGATAACCAAGTTAATCTGTCAAGATGTGCTTTCCTAGTCAGTTCTTCCCTTAGATTTCAGTATGAGTATATCACTTGCTTTTGAGGTGTGCTTTTGTTGTTTGTGTGTTTGTGTTTTTGTTTGATTCATTTTAATTTGGACGCCAACTGACTGTCTGAACGGGGAGAACAGGTCAACAACACACACGGTAGAATCTATTCATTATACCTATGTCACAATCGGTGAATAGTTGTGTTTTTCTTCAGCTTTGTTACCATTTTCTTTTACAGTGCCAGTGCTGCCCTGGTTGACAGTCATGTACTTAGTGCAAGAAAAGCAGAGAAGCCAGGGCACTTGCTGGACCCCATTCGCAATGTTGCTTCCCGTGATGAGCGCCCAATGTACTGCAAAGAAAAGATTTACTGTGGTACACAGGAGTTCTCCTTTGAAGAGCTTCGAAGCCTTAGGTACTTTGAGAAGAAGAAACGGCAGCAGCAAGAAGGTTTGTAGTATTATTGTGTATGTGTGTGTGTGTGTGTGTGTAGGGGGGGGGGGGGGGGTGATTTTTTTTTCTTTGTAATTCAATGTAAATAGTACTGAATGACGTCATTGTCACAACAGATTTCTTAGTGTGAAACCTTAGTGTGTTACCATAGTATGTCACTTTCAATCCTGTCCTTTTTCTTCCTTTGTTCATCGTTCCTGTCAAAGTCAGGGTTTCTATGGAAGTTTGTCAGGCACATATCTTCTGTTGGTGAGGGTTGTTTTTACCAGTGCTGAGTTTATGTTGCACACAGTATCTAATTTTATCATCTCTACAAAAATACAAGCAGTCGGATTCCATGTAAACTCTCGGTGGAGATTCTGTGGATCTGAGATTTGCTTGCTTCCAATGCAGCTGAATGTTCATTAGGCCCACACTCTGGATTGTATGTATGTGCATATCACGCCGCATATGTGCAATCTAATAAGGCAGGACGCATTTCTTCTTGCAGAGCAGCACTTTTTTTTTTTTTTTTTTTTTTTTTTAAAACTCTTGGAGCCTTCTGTCTGTCTCTCTCTCTCTCTTATTTCTTTAGATGCATGTTTCAGTTTACAGGAAAAAAGATATTTTATGCTGGTTTTATTCGGTTGATGCTACACATTAGATTAAAAAAAGAGTGCATACTATTATATTAGAAATGCTTCATTCTACATGTACCAAAGAAGAAAAATTCAAAACTGATTAACAGGCAGTCCTCATCAGTGATACATTTTTCTTTCAAAATCTGTTGTAATTCTCATCAGAATGCAAAGGAAACCATCTTTATGATGTATCATACACATGATCGTACACATACTTTCTATTCACAAATATGAACGATTTCAGCAGACAGTTATTTTCTTCTTTGTTCAGTGTAACCAAGTAAAAGTGCTTCAGTTGATCTCCACTTTGTTGTAGAGGAGCAGAAGAGGCTAGCAGAACAGCTGAATGAAATGCGATTGATTCGTGACCAGTTCAAGAAAGATCTTGAAAACATGAGAGTGGAACACAGACAATTGATTGAAATTCAGAGGTGAGTTTTGCTGTCATTCTGTTCATATCTTAAATTATCTATTCTTTATCATTTGCTCTGGAGAATTGTGCTGAAGCATTGTGTGTGTGTGTGTGCTTTTTTTTTTTTTTCATCCATGCCACTTCCATTAACTGATGGATGGTAGAATTTGCATCGTGGAAACTTCAAATGAAAATTCAATGTCTAGACATATGGGATAGGGAGGGGGTAGGAGGTGTGCTGTCAAAAGTCTTAGTTTCTTTCCAGAAAAATACACTTGTTTTACATGTCTTTTATTTCCTTCATGCTCAAACGTCATTTCTGGCCTAAAACTGTCTCCTTTTCCTACAAGCTTTGGACCTGATGAGCACAGCTTCATCATGTTTCTGATTCTTAGTAAAAAAAACAAAAAAGCCATTCATGCTTCTTTCATTACAACCTATCACCTTTGTATATGTTCCACATGTGTAATCAAATTACCTATGCATGGACAAGTTTTGCCTGTTATGTCATATGATGGAGAATTAAATTTGAAACAAGTTATCGTTTACTGACTGTTTGACTGTGTTACAGACAAATGCAGTTGTCATCCAGAGAGAATTCTGGTGTACAGCCCAGTCCTATGCCAATGGCAAGCGGCTATCAGTACCCGTCAGCTCAGAACACTCCTGTCTTTGGTGCTTCTCAACCTTTGGCGCCAGCATCAGCCAGTTTTAATAGTGCTCTATCTTCTGCCCCCTCCTCTGCTAGTTTTAGTGCTAATGCTCCTGTAACTTCAGAGCCATCATCAGCTAGCCTCAGTAACCCTCAGCTTTCTGCTCCCTCCTCTGCCTCTTTCTCCTCCTCGGCTGATTCCAGTATTCGCAGGCAGGTGGCACCAGCTCCTGCTGTGTTGGGGCAGTGGGCTCCAGAACAGCAGTTTAAACTCCAGTCACAGAACGCCCTTGACCCTGGAAACCAGTGTGTCGACTGGCAGTGGTGGACCACAGCACCACCCACTGCAGTCAGATGGGCCCACCCCAGATGGCAACTCTTCCAAACATGTAACAGCTTTTACTGGCTCTCTTCATCTGACTCTCTCCCTCTCCTGTTTATTCTTCCTCTGTCCACCACCACCCCCTTCTCCCTTCTCTCTCACTCTCTGTCTGTCTCTCTCTCGCTTTCTCTCTCTCTCTCTCTTCTGGGAAAGTGTTTGAGTGAATCTGGAACAATTTAGTATCATAAAATCTAAGAAACCCATAGAAAAGAATCAAACATACAAGGATGCCTGACTGTAACATCTCCCTGGCTCTGAGTAGACTTTTGCTTACAAAGTATGACTGTTACCATGATATTTAAGGCAATTAGAAGATCATAACTTGCAGAGCAGTTGGCCTATCCGTTGGCTTTTATTTCTGTCATTTTGAATGGCTTGCATTATGATTGTCGTGTACAGTGCGAAGGCCTGAGAGTGGTTTGTAACAAATTTTTCACTTACAGGACATGATCTTAGACTGATGAGTGAGTGAATCTTCAATTAAACAGCAAAGGCCTGAGACTGAGTGATTGGTAACCGAATCTTCTCACACAATACAAAGGCCTAAGATAGAGTGTATTTTGTTTGAACCCTCTTGTACAGAATAGAAGCCTAGGTCTGAGTGGTTTCTCTTTGAAGTTATTAAGGTGAGACCTGAAACAATTTATTGCCTACTGAATGAAATAATAGCAACTGGGAGCTTTTTATGCCTTTGTAGTGTGATGCAGGATATAAAGACCATGTTGGAACGCTAGTTATTAACATTCAATCTTGCTCAACACATTCAGTCTTAATTTCATGAGCAGTTTCAATTTTATAAGTTCTGTAGCAGTAGTGAATAACACTTGTTTTTCATATTCGTTAGTAACCGGAAAACTCATGCTTGTTGTTTGTGTGGGTGGATTGTTAATCAGTGATCAGATGAAAGTATCTCCATGAAGAGAAATTTTGTCAGGTGCAACAGTTATCACAAAAGCAAGAATGGATAGAAACATTTAAATATGTGTAAATCAACTGCAGCTCATAATTAATTTTGCAAGTGGACAGACGTGATGTCATACAATAGTTTTGGACTCCATTTACTGACACATTTTTTTTCCCATGTAGCAAACATTGAATTTTATCTCGTAGTGTGTAAAAATAAATGAATGAATTATTTTGTGGAAGCTTGAAATGTGATTTAAGATACAAAAACTAAAAAAAAAATCTAACAATTTATACACAGAGTCTGACAAGTGCATCTCCGACAATCAACATGAAGGAAGCATTGCAGATGGTACAAGGCATGTACAATGCCACGTTAGACTGTGAACGAATTGCTGCCTGGAATCAAGAGGAAACTGAAATGACAGGTGGGTAGGGCTTCCTTGTAACAGCTGTCAGTAAATGGTAATGCATGTCCTTTCATACCAAATAACATGACCTTTTCTCAGTTTATAGGCCTAGCAAATAAATCTAAAAAGTCAAATATTTCCAGAAGTGCATGGCAGAATAACGATCAGGATATTTTTGGGCATAGGCAGATTTGATAGTATTGGATAGCCACCTAGAATCGAGCCCGCCGAGATGTCTTTCTTGCTGTTGGGGTAGATGGAAATAAGGAGGCTTCTCTGAGAGGAACGCCTGGGGCGGGACGCTCCCAGTAGTATCTGAGGCACCTAGAGGGACACAGGTCCATGTCCCCGCCGCCTTCGCTGCCTAAGATATCCGCTAGGGAGCGGATAACCAGGGAAGGAGAGGACGTGCCTGGTTCCTGGTTCTTCGCTAAGAACCGGCAGGAACTTAAGCGAGACGGCCGTCTCTGTGAAAGGCAATGTCCCGAGGGTCACCACTGAGGGCATGAATCCCACTTCTTCTCCTGGCTGAGGCCAGGGAGAGAAGGAAGGTGGTCTTGAAGGAGAGAATGTCAAAGGGATATAGCGCGGAGGGGCTCGAAGGGGGGTTTTCTGAGGGAGTCAAGAACCAGAAAGAGGTCCCACATGGGAGCGCGCCTAGGGGACTGAGCTTCCCGTAGGGCCACCCCCCGAGATAGTTGTCTGAGAAGTCATTGTCGAATGATGGGCCGCCCAACTGACGGATGGTGGTGCATACGGCCGATCTGTAGCCCCAAATGGAACTAGCAGAGGGCTTTCGAGAGGACGAAAGATGGGATAGGAAATTGCCTATCTGGATGTTGGAGGGGAGGAGGTAGGGGACCGAGTTAGCCGTGCACCATGTGACCCATCTCTCCCATCGGTAATTGTAGAGGGACTCGGTGCTGGTCCTACGCGAGGCCAAGGCCAAGTCCCGTAATCACTGCGATGCCCCCGGTCCAGGGGAGGGAGAGCGCATCGACTGCGTACGCTCGGAGATCCAGGACGGGAGAGACATACATGGGAGGCGATGGTTGAAGCGGGTCGCCAAGAGGTCGACCATGGGCTTGAACCAGTGCTCCCATACTGTGGTTAGCGTCAGCTTGTTCAGGGTCCACTCTGTGTGCAGAAGGATCCCTGAGCGGCTGAGAGAGTCTGCCAGGATGTTGCGTGTCCCTGCTGTATGTCTCGCACGGAGGGTGGTTCCCCGTGCGTGGCACCAGCGAAGGAGGGCCTCTGTCCGTAGGAGAGGCCAATGGAGTGAGCCCCCCCCCCCCCCCCCCCCCCCCCCCCTTTGATGTAATGGGCTACCAACGTGTTGTCCGTGAGGAGGAGAACCAGTTGGGCGAGATTAGGGTGTTGGAAGTGGAGGAAGGCCAGCCTGACCGCTTCCAATTCTAATATCTTGATGTGGAGGCGTGCCATCTGTGCGTCCCACACCCCCCGAGGCATGACTGTCCCCCAAGTGGGCCCCCCAGCCCGAGTTGGAGGCGTCCGTGTACAGTTTGAGGGACTGAGTTGGGAGAGAGATGGGAACGCCGGTGGTCAAAGTGGACGGATTGAGCCATTCGTCCGTGGCGCCAGAGAACCAGTGGCCATGGGGAATGGTCAGGGCCCAGCGGTCCGAGGTCTGGGACCGCCGACGACGGAGCTCCCTCTGCAGCTGGGGTTTGGGGACCCGACCTAGCGGATGAGGGCTGAAAGGGACTTCATCATCCCTAAGAGGCGAAAGAAGAGGTCCACTATCCCAGCGGACCTCTCTGGGGTCGGGGCGACCTTCATGGCAATCGTGTCGAAACTCATGCCCAGGAAATAGAAACTCTGACTGGGGATGAGTTCGCATTTGAGGGGTTGGTTACAAAAACCCAGGGTGGAACAGAGCCTGAGGAGGCGCGTGGTGTGGGCTCAGCACTGAGCTCGGGAGGAGGCCAGGACAAGCCAGTCGTCGAGGTACACCAGGAGGCGCATGTCCTCCTGTCTGGCTAGGGCGGCCATCTCCTTGACAACCTTCGTGAAGAGGAAGGGTGCCAGGGAGAGACCAAAGGGGAGAGCTTTGAACCGGAACACCCGACCCTGCCAGACGAACCGGAGGTAACGTCTGTGAGCCGGGTAAAAAGGAGGATCTGGAAGTACGCATCCTTCAGATCTATGGAGGTGGCCCAATCTAGGTGGTGGATGGAATCCCTGATCTGGGAGGGCGGGGAGAGAGGTCGAGGATGGGCCTCCATCTCCCCGAGGGTTTGGGGATCACGAACAGGTGGGAGTAAAACCCGGGGTTGGGCCTGGTGGGCGGGTTGTTCCTGTTCCGTGCCACCGCGGGTGGTGTGTCCCTAGTCACTGAGAGGGCGTGCCTGTTGGCCGAACCGAAAATGGAGTTGCTGGCGAGGTTTCGATTTCGACCTCTGCGAATCTAGAGGGCGCTTAGCTGGCCCGGCGTTGGGAGATGGGGCTTGTCGGGGATACGGTGTGGGCCCGATGGACCTGGGGTAAGACCAATAGGGGGGCCTGGAAGGGCGTGGCTGAGGCCGGGGGGCAAAGGACGCCGCCTGCATGCGTTTCTCGACCGAAAGGGACATATCCGAGGTGGAGTACTCGCCAAAGTGCGAGTGATCCTGGCCCGGGACACACCGAAGGGAAGCCTTGAGTGCCGGGGAGTGAAGAGCGTGAAGCACCGCGTTTCTGGCCACTAGCAGGCAATAGAAGTGGCTTGTTGCTGCGCTGTCCGCCGCAGCCGACAGTGTGATGCGATATCCTGTTGACTAGGTGTCGCATAAAGGGATCGCTGAATAAGCCAGATTCGTCCTCATGGTGTGGTTCGGAGGTATGTCCGAAGGCACTGGGACGGCGCCGTCATCCCCAGGCCAGAGTACCTCCGCCCTCTGCAAGAGCATGGTAAGGTAGGCATGCCCTGCAATGATGTGTAAGATGCCCATCGGGCTACTCGGTCCCAGTCCTTTAATGCTTAAAGGAGATGGTGCCCGAAGTAGGGGGGCCCGGTTGGGCATCAGGCAACAATCAGACTGGGAGATGGCCCACTCCCTGGTCGCCGGATTGTCTGCAAAGAGGGAGGTCACTGGGTGCTTCCTGCGGGTCCCGAGGAGGGAGCCAAAGGGGGTCGCATTGGGCGCCGGGGGAAGGTCTTGACCCGGCGGGGGACGGCGTCTGCACCCCTGGCCCAACCCCGGGTTTTACTCCCACCTGTTCGTGATCCCCAAACCCTCGGGGAGATGGAGGCCCATCCTCGACCTCTCTCCCCGCCCTCCCAGATCAGGGACTCCATCCACCACCTAGATTGGGCCACCTCCATAGATCTGAAGGATGCGTACTTCCAGATCCTCCTTTACCCGGCTCACAGACGTTACCTCCGGTTCGTCTGGCAGGGTCGGGTGTTCCGGTTCAAAGCTCTCCCCTTTGGTCTCTCCCTGGCACCCTTCCTCTTCACGAAGGTTGTCAAGGAGATGGCCGCCCTAGCCAGACAGGAGGACATGCGCCTCCTGGTGTACCTCGACGACTGGCTTGTCCTGGCCTCCTCCCGGGCTCAGTGCTGAGCCCACACCACGCGCCTCCTCAGGCTCTGTTCCACCCTGGGTTTTGTAACCAACCCCTCAAATGCGAACTCATCCCCAGTCAGAGTTTCTATTTCCTGGGCATGAGTTTTCGACACGATTGCCATGAAGGTCGCCCCGACCCCAGAGAGGTCCGCTGGGATAGTGGACCTCTTCTTTCGCCTCTTAGGGATGATGAAGTCCCTTTCAGCCCTCATCCGCTAGGTCGGGTCCCCAAACCCCAGCTGCAGAGGGAGTTCCGTCGTCGGCGGTCCCAGACCTCGGACCGCTGGGCCCTGACCATTCCCCATGGCCACTGGTTCTCTGGCGCCACGGACGAATGGCTCAATCCGTCCACTTTGACCACCGGCGTTCCAATCTCTCTCCCAACTCAGTCCCTCAAACTGTACACGGACGCCTCCAACTCGGGCTGGGGGGCCCACTTGGGGGACAGTCATGCCTCGGGGGTGTGGGACGCACAGATGGCACGCCTCCACATCAAGATATTAGAATTGGAAGCGGTCAGGCTGGCCTTCCTCCACTTCTCCAACACCTAATCTCGCCCAACTGGTTCTCCTCCTCACGGACAACACGTTGGTAGCCCATTACATCAAAAAGGGGGGGGGGGGGGGGGGGGGGGGGGGGCACTCCATCGGCCTCTCTCCTACGGACAGAGGCCCTCCTTCGCTGGTGCCACGCACGGGGAACCACCCTCCGTGCGAGACATACAGCAGGGACACGCAACATCCTGGCAGACTCTCTCAGCCGCTCAGGGATCCTTCTGCACACAGAGTGGACCCTGAACAAGCTGACGCTAACCACAGTATGGGAGCACTGGTTCAAGCCCATGTCGACCTCTTGGCGACCCGCTTCAACCATCGCCTTCCCATGTATGTCTCTCCCGTCCTGGATCTCCGAGCGTACGCAGTCGATGCGCTCTCCCTCCCCTGGACGGGACTCATCGCGTACACCTTTCCCCCTTCCCAATACTTCACAAAGTGATCAGGAAGGCCAGGCTGGAGAGACCCAAACTCATCCTTAACCCCCCGGTGGCCGGCCCAGTTTGTGGTTCCCAGACCTCAGGTCCCTAACTCACGTTCCCCCTCTCCAGCTAGCCCCTCGGTGGGACTTGCTCAGACAACCTCGCTCGGGGCCTCCCTCTCACCACCCCCCAGATGCTTCGCCTACACGCTTGGCTGATATGCCAACCAAATTGCGACCACCGGTCCCCGCCTCCCCCGCGGACAGACCCCGGTCTGTCCTAGATACCCTGACAGAAGCGGGGGCATCGCAGTGATTACGGGACTTGGCCTTGGCCTCGCGTAGGACCAGCACCGAGTCCCTCTACAATTACGATGGGAGAGATGGGTCACATGGTGCACGGCTAACTCGGTCCCCTACTCCTCCCCTCCAATCATCCAGATAGGCAATTTCCTATCCCATCTTTCGTCCTCTCGAAAGCCCTCTGCTAGTTCCATTTGGGGCTACAGATCGGCCGTATGCACCACCATCCGTCAGTTGGGCGGCCCATCATTCGACAATGACTTCTCAGACAACTATCTCGGGGGGTGGCCCTACGGGAAGCTCAGTCCCCTAGGCGCGCTCCCATGTGGGACCTCTTTCTGGTTCTTGACTCCCTCAGAAAACCCCCTTTCGAGCCCCTCCGCGCTATTCCCTTTGACATTCTCTCCTTCAAGACCACCTTCCTTCTCTCCCTGGCCTCAGCCAGGAGAAGAAGTGGGATTCATGCCCTCAGTGGTGACCCTCGGGACATTGCCTTTCACAGAGACGGCTCGGTCTCGCTTAAGTTCCTGCCGGTTCTTAGCGAAGAACCAGGAACCAGGCACGTCCTCTCCTTCCCTTTATCCGCTCTAGCGGATATCTTAGGCAGCGAAGGCGGCGGGGACATGGACCTGTGTCCCTCTAGGTGCCTCAGATACTACTGGGAGCGTTCCCGCCCCAGGCGTTCCTCTCAGAGAAGCCTCCTTATTTCCATCTACCCCAACAGCAAGAAAGACATCTCGGCGGCGGGCTCGATTTCTAGGTGGCTATCCAATACTATCAAATCTGCCTATGCCCAGGCCCACAAAGACCTCCCAGCCTTTCCCCTCGAGCCCACGAGGTCAGAGCGCTGGCCACGTCCACAGCGTTCCAGCACTCTGTCCCCGTGCGCCATCTCCTGGAGGCAGCCTACTGGCGTTCGGAGAACCCTTTCATAAACTTTTATCTAAGGGACATCCGCATGACCAGGGCTGATGGTTCTAAAGGGGTTTCATTTGTGGCGGCCAATGCAGCCATAACAGTTAACCCAGGAACCATTAGGGCGCTCAGCCCTCCTCCTATTCCTTTAAATTCTGCTATGGTCTGACATGGTATAGTATACGACGCCAAAATGGGGAGTTTGTATTATACTCCCTGTTTGGCTAAGTATACTTACCATGTCAGACTCTAATGCCCCCTAAACCTTCCCCGTTAGCGCCAAGGTTCCCTGGGGTTGCCTTGTGCGCAGGCCTCGTTGAATGACGGGACAGTACACAATCTTCGGCATCTTCCGTAGGCGGGAGTAGGGTGGGCGTCACGTGACTATCTTATGACTGCATTTGCCACAAAACTTCGGCCTGACAGAGCTGACTGACAGCCGTTTAATGCTATGGTCTGACATGGTAAGTATACTTAGCCAAACAGGGAGAATATCATCTATTGTCCTCTTTTCAGCTGATTTGTCTTGCTGCTGGACATCTTCAGACTTGCCCCAATTCCCTGATTTTCTTTTCTGCTGACAATACAAAATCTGAATGAAAAGTTGTTAAAAAAATAGAATTGAAAGCAGCAAATCTGTTATTTTATGATGTGAAACAGGTGCTCTAGAGTGCTGCCTGTTGATAGTTTACCCACCTTGCGATGCATATTCCACTCCTCCCTACTAGAGTCAGAATTTATTCCTCTTTTTTGTATTATCAGGAAGTTGGCCTGCCTGACGATGCTTTCTGTTTTTCTCTCGGTCATGTTGTGATTATTAGATTTCAAGAGTAACTTTAAATTTTAAATGTCTTAATCTGAAGATCTGTAATTGCTACATCAAAACAATAAATACAAACTTGATGCCTCTGTTGCACTCAAAATGTAATATTTTGACAGAAAAAACAGGAGGTATTGAAGTGATTTCCTCTTTGACAGTATAAAATGACAAGGGTTCAATGAGGAAACCACTTCGATACCTCCTTTTTTTTAAAAATCAAAATGTTATGTTGTGAAAAGCTTGGCTGATCCCAAGATCTGTTCTTGTTTCAGTCATAACATTCATAATTGAAAATGCATTTTGGAACTTTTCTGAGAGTAAAAATAAACAGAACTGTTGACCAGAATCAAACAACCAACTAAATGATTTTTTTTTTGTTTTGTTTTAGATGCTGTCCAGCAGCCTACAAACGTCAATCCCATTGTGGTTTTTGATGAGGCAGAGCAGAAAGCTGGCCAATCTGGAGGAGGGGTACCAATCTTCTGTGATGAAAATGCACCTCTGCAGAAAATAGGTACCACCTCATGCTTTCACTCTCTCTGCTTAACATGGTGATGAGGGAGGATTTCAAGTGCTGTTTGCGAGATGTATCATCAAAAAAAAAATTATAAATATAAACAAAACGAAACAAAAAGACATTTATGTACGCCCATATCCTTACTGTTAATTTTGTCCAGTGGGCAAGGGCTTATCAAATTTATTCCCAAAACTTTAAAGTATTGTCATGTCAGATTTTGTGGCACTTTTTGGCATGCTGACATGACCACAAGTTTTCATTTTCTCTGATTCAATTAAGGAAAGTGTGTATAAAGATTTTTGGTGCCCGCATCACTAAAAGGACATACAGGTGCCCTTTGGTAGGGCAGCGGAACTAAATGGAAGGGTCTCTGGCTAGCTCTCCAACTAAGCAATTGTCATCAGAGTAGGTAGTGTCCTGTGTGTATTGGATTAGAACAAGAACTTGATGCCTTGTGTATGTTACACTGAAGGTGATTCAGTTACAGGACATTCTAGTTTGGTTGGTTATCTCCTGATATTGATTGCTCAGCGTGGACTGTCAGTGTTGAGCCTGTGACAGGAAGAACTCGAGTGAAGCTGTGTATGGGGAGAATTGAATGAGTGGCATGGGGGTGATGTCAATGGTGGGACATGCAGAGCTTCCAGCTGCCATGAATCATTCATAGCATAGCTTACAACTGAACTTCCTGTGTGCTACAGAGCTATTCCAGTCCTTAAAATTACCAGCAGGATTAATTTGTAAAGAACAGGAATCTTCTTCAAAGTTGTCAAACCTCCTGTTCAAAACAAGCACTGGATAAAGTTTCCAAGCAGCATGGGTTCCACAGTTGTCCATGCTTGGTGCGAAGTTCGCCTCTATGATTTTTTTTCACTGAGCTGCCTTTGTGGATTTGACACGGTGAAGGATGTTGCCCCAAAGACGTGCTTGTTGACTGTACCTATGCCTTTCATCTTGCCATCTTTTGCCATAAGGTTCACAGATCTGAATGTGAACAGAAGTACTAATAATACCATTTGTTGGTGGAACATGATGAATAATCAGCAGCTGACAACTCGAGAAAGCTCTTCTTGTGTTTGTGTGTGTGTGAGAGAGAGAGAGGGAGAGAGCGTGACTCGAAATGTAACTAAAATTGTGGAGAAACCTACTGAAATTAGCATTAACTGTGACTGATTGCTTAAGGGGAGTTAGTAGCTCTAGGCATGGAAGATGTCAACAACAACAAAAACAGTATCCAGATATTTTTTTTAATTTGCTTCTTAGACTGAAGTTAGTTTAAATGTAAAACACTGTTACTTTTTTTTTGTTGTTATTTTTTTTCTGCTGTCAAATCTTCAATGCCCTCTAGTGGTATTGTTCCTCTATGGCTCATTCTGGCTTCCCCATATACAGCCACTTTCAGATTTAATAAATCGTAGTCAACAGTGCAGTCCACAGAGAGAGATCAATTTTAGGTCGCTAGGTCTGTTTTTGTTCGTTTGTTTGTTTTTGATTTTTAACAGTATTAGCCAAACTACCACAAATCATAGAATTTGAGATAAACTGTGCTTAAAGACTGGCTGTAATCTAGTGGTAGTTTAGATAAGCTTTAGAGCAGATTAAATGTTACTAATGTTTAATTACCTGAAATCCAGATTGTCTCATTAAGGATTAACCTGGGCACGAAGTACTGTGTGTAAGTGTGTGTGTTGTTTGTCTTTGCTTTGTACTTATTTTTTAATTTTCTTTTGTTAAACCCTTAAAGCTAGGGAAGTAAGAATCATCATTTACTCTCCAGATGGCTCAGAATGTTAATATTACATATAGTGTTCATTTTTTTACGCTAGCAAGGATAGTTAGAAAGGTGTGTATAGAACACATCATTCTTATGCTCACCGAGACGTATATGGGGGAAAAAAGCAGCACACACAATGGTCATTTTTAATGGTTTTAAAGCATTTTTCTTCAGGTTCAGAAAATTATCCTCTTTTGTTTGTAAACTATATCAACAGCAGTACCCCTCACAGGAGAAGAAGTGTTTTGTGTCTGAAGTGATCACTCATTTACACAGACCACCAGCACCAGCTGGTCAGAAGAGTGGAGGCCTGGCACATCCAGGCAGCAGACAAGCACTGCAGGAAAAGATAGCCCCACCAGTACCAGCCCCTGCACAGGAGTTCCTGGCTGAGGTAGGACACTGGTGGAAACAGTGGAGTTTCAGTGTACAATCAACTGCTCAGGCCAGTATTGCAGGGCACTAGTATTCTCAGGGTTTTATTGGGTTGTGACATGAGTAATTGATGGAGAATATGATCTGTTGAAGTGTTTATGACAATCAGAAAAGTAAACAAGTCATACAGGCAGTCAATGTTTCATGTCAGTAATTGTGAGAATGCTGATGTTAAGAGGAAACTGGATCGCTGGAGCTGAAAATAATTTTCCCATTTGATCTGTTTAAGTTTGCTTAACATTAACTGTATATGTCTTTATTGTGTGCTCTGAAGAACTATCCATTAACATTACTTCTAATTTTTATTATGTGTGCCAAGAGGGAAATCATTGTATGCCTTTCAGTCAAAATATTTTCCGCTGTTTGAAATGCCATTACTTCTTTTTTTTTTTTCTTCATAAGTGCTCTGTGTGTGTGAGGTAGACAGTTGCTTATGTAAGGGTTTGACCTAGCCTTGTTCCTAGCATCCAACAGTTCTAACTTTTTTTTTTCTAAGTAAGAGTTTGCTATTTGCATTTGCTTTAATATGTTTAGAAAGGAATGAGATAAGTTTTAAAAGGAACGAGAGAAGATGAATAGATTGTCTGTATCATATCCAGATTGAGGTTTTTCATAAAGCTGCATTTGCTATTCACATAAATGTGTGTGGCAAAAAAGTGTGGTCAAGGATATCCATCAACACACTCGCAAGAAAGAGGGATGAGAGGAACCAAATACAAGCAGATTAGGGTTTGCAATTGTTCAAACCAGTTCCAAAAGCCTATTCCCATACTTCTTTTTTAATTCACCACTTCATCCTGCTCATAGTTCCCTTCTTGCCAAACCTAATCCATAATCTCAGTTTGATATCATTGCCACTGTTCTCCCAAAACCTGATCTTAACTCTAATTTGTTTAAAAGCCATCCAAATCTTATTCTTAATGTTGACATTAGCACCATTCTTTCAAAACCTTTCAATTTTTTTTTTCTAATTTGGAAAATTTGAACCATTCTCCCAAAACTTATTAAATCATAGTTCTAATTTTAATATTGCCACCATTCACCCCAAACCTTCCAGACCTTGAACTTAATTTTGATATTAGCACCCTTCTTTAGGAATCCTCAGAAGCTGAGTATAATTTCAATATCAGCATCATACCACAATTGTCTAGTTCTTAATTCTTATTTTTATATGAGCTCCATTCTCCTGAAACCTTTCAGATCGTAATTGCAATTTCAATATTAACAACCTTCTGAAACTTTCAAAGCTTATTATTTTTATATTAGCAGCTTCTCTTGAAACCCTCCCAAACCTAATCCTAATTAGTAATATGTATATTGACACCCTCCTGAAACCTCCACATGTTAATCCAAATTTTGATATCAGAACTGTTCTCCTCAAGGCTTCCAGATATAGGAAGACGAAAAGTTGAAGCCACACAGCACCCATGAATTAACTGCAGTATTTCAGTTTATTGTAACCTTTTTCAAGCAGCACTGGCCAGCTGACAACTAAACACCATAGAATTCTGTGGATGTGGAGCTGAAAAGAGTTCACTGGAAATAGTTCACTGAGGAATGGGGCTTCCAGATATAGGTCCAGATTTTCCCATTTTCTAAGTCTTCCACTAGTTACAGATATTAATTATAATTTTGCTGTTAATTTGCTTATGAAACCTTTCAGACAATAGTTCTAATGTTTTTACTTAACTAGCACCCTTCACTGGAAATCCAAATCTAAGTCTCATGTTAATATTACAGCACCCTTCTTCTGAAACCTTCCAGACTTTAATCCTCATCACTAAATTGACAGCTGTACACATGTATTGTGGTGGTCTGGGATGCTGTGATTAACTTTGTACAGCTGTTGACAGGACGATGGAATGGTTGAGGGGACTGAGTTCTACCCCCATTATGACGTCACCTTGGCAGCTGTAGGCTCGCAGGACAGCTTTGCAGCGGCTGCCAGAGCAGCGTCGACCCCCTTTTGGTCTGGGCAGAAGTGATGGTGGCCGTCTGCCCTCCATATCTCTCAGCTCCATCAGACCTCACAAGTGAGCAGAAAGACATTGAATTTGTACTTCTTTTCTCTGTAATGTCATATTTGCTAACCCTCTTGGTTTGTTTGTTTTTGTGTTTGCCTTTTGTTGTTGCTTTCAGGGGGATGGAGGTGAGATGGGGGACCAGGGGAAGGGGGAATTATGTGTATATATATGTGCTATTTTCACAATCATTTTTGAAATCCCTAATGTAAAAAAATCATGGTTTTCAATCATGATAGTGTATGTGTTTGCATTTGTATCAGTGTTTATTTTTGTGTATGTGTATGTAAGCCCATTCACAAGTCTTTCCTACCCAGCGGGAAAAGAAGTGTCAGTGTGTTACACATGTATATTGTATACTTTGTTTTCGATCTTTATTAAACTCTGTGACATGGTATGCTATGTTTGCACAGTAAATTGGTCAAACATTGATTTTAGCCATGAGAAGAATTAAAAGAAACTGAAAATTTACTGTGCCAAGATAACAGTGTATTACTATTCCTTATGTTGCCAATGAGAGCCAAAATAATGTTCTCAGATTACAAGCATGTAAGGAAGACACGTTTCCATTGTGACCCCTCCACTGATCAGTTCATGTGGACAGTAGGAATATTTTCCCCTGCAGCCCTTGGCTGTCAAGTTTCAGCTCCAAAAGATTGACAACTGTGCTTCTTCTTTGTAAATACTAAAGTTATTTTTGAGTTATTGTTGTCTCATTTTAAAAATAAATAGCTGAGTTAAACCAGCAGTTGTTGCGCAGTTCTTAGTGTAAAGGGCTGAATGATTTGGGGTGTGAATCGCATCAGAAGCACATTGTGTGTGTGTGTGCATGTGATTTTTCCCCAGCCTCAGCTTACTCTTAACCAGAGTTGAATGTGCAAGTGTTGCACTGGTCAGACATTTGTTAATTCGTAGCCATGAGACCCTCTTTGTAAATCTTTGTCATTGATTCATTTGTCCATCAACTTGAATAATGCACAGTGTGGTCTTGAAACTTAGATTGGGTGTAGCATATATTGTCTAGTCTGCACGTTGTGACACCTCTTTAGTGAAACTGAATGTGCTGTGGACCCTGATTGGAAGACAGGAACCACCTAGTTGAGTTTTATTCCACTTAATGGGTGCATCTCTGAGGGTGTTGCTCTGATTTTCTTACCAACTGCACAAATGTCTGTGTTTCTGGTGCCTGGTTGATTTCTGGATAAATCATTAAAAAAAAGAAAAAAAAGTGTCAAGTGCAAGCATATCATAACAGTGTCAGAACAGAATGGAACTTCATGGCATCATTTTCATCATCCTCATCCTCATTGATCATAAAGAACTATCACATTCTGTGGCCCTCATGCCCTGCTCTTGTGGTGCACCTCAGTTTTGATTTCCTCTCCATGTCTTAGACTATTGTGAGTTTGTGTCCATTCCTAATGTTCAGTGTTGGCAAGTTCATGTGGACTCATTGAATCAGTCTGGGGAATGCTCAGTCAGCTGGCTGTGCAGCTGACCAATTATTGTTTTCAATAGAGGGTTTAGGAGATGGTTTCCTGTAAATTATGGTTTAGAAGAGATACCACTGAACACCATGCAGAGAGATTTCAAAAATGAAAAAAATTCACTGGTTTCAAACAGAAAAAAAAAAAAAGAAGCTTGACAGAAAGTCACCAAGGCTGTCTGTTTTAATGACGGGTAACATTTCATTCTCAGATGTAGAAAACGCGTGCAGGAAGCAGGGGAAGAGGGGGGGGGGTAGGGAGGGATCAGGGTCAGGAGCCATGAACTGTGATGACATGCCAAGGTCGGAGTCAAAGGCAACTAAATCTACGTCTAGATAGGCTATCTGGTGAAATACAGTTGATATAAAGAGGGTTTATTCTGCATTCCACCGAATTGTAACTTGACTTATTCTGCTTTATACTTTGAGTTCCCTGGAGAGCATAGAGCTGTGGCAACACTCCTCCAGCAGCAGACTTGGTTGTGGGCTAACCTCTTCAGGTGGGCCTATGTCATGCTGGCTGGCTGCTTCACTCTATGTACTGCGCCAGTCTGTCAAGGTTGTTCTGCCTTCCTTTTCCCCTGTGGCTTCCGTTCAAATGCCTGTCGTAAGATGCTCATAGGAGGCTTTTGTAGTGCACAGTACCACAGAATCAGGATGGTCCAAATCATGAGTAATTCTGTGACTCTGCAGCCAAAGAAAAGCAAAAACGAGTCACTATCCTTTCACCAAAATGTGATAACTTTGCGTTTTAAAGTTCTTCACAACTGTGTCATCCCTACTAAGGTTAGCCTGTGTTGTGTTGTTTGTTGCTGTGACTAGGCAAGTAATGTGGCATGCACTTGGTAGTCACGTAGAGAGTACTGCAAAAAGCGTCGGGCTGGGGAGAGATGAAGATTTGCCTTGTTGGAAATTGGAAATTTTGCTACACTTGCGTTTTGTTGTGGACATAACTAAAAACTACCCCCCACACCTCCCACTCCCGGAGCCCCCCAGCCACAAAATTGCTGGGCAGCAGCCTGGTGTCTGTGGAGGGCTGCCTTACAATCTGATAGTGATAGCTCCCTGTGGACTGCAGGTGCTAGGTCTGCATCTGGACAACACGTGGGTTTGGACATGTGTGGTGTTGAAATGAACCGGCCAGTGAAGGGGCATGAATAGGAGACGGCAAAAACAGAAAGAAAAGCCCCTTTCGGATATGTTGGAAATGCCATATTCCATTTAATTCAGTTCCAGCTTTCAGAACACTACCATAAGAGGTAAAGAAAGGGTGGTCTTACATTTTGTTTGAAACAAAGAATAGTAAGACCAGAAAGGCTGTGGAAATCGTGCAGTAGAAGTCATGAATTATTTGAGATTTTGGCGTCCAGTTGAGTCCAGGGAAGAACACTCCTAGTTACATAAGATGGCTGTAATGATACTATACCCAAAATGAAATGTGGTGACAGAGCTGAAATCCACACCCGATAAACTTGGTTCTTTAAGTATTGAGAGATTTTTCATGAAAACATTGCTTATCTCTGCTGTAAATCAAAGCCAAGCAAATCCTTTTTACCTCCCTTGAAATCTGAATCGGCGCTGGTGAATCATTCAATTTTTCTTTACAAGATTGGATCTGGATGAGTTTATGCATATAAATGTGCGATCAACACTTCTTTTTTATCACTTTTTTTTTTCATAAGTTTGTGATAATTTGAACTCCAGGTTTGAACACTTTGTGATGGTTTGGGATTATAATATGAACACTATCTACCACCTGTTGAAAATATTGTTTATCATTTCATTATAATAATGAAAGAAAAACCCTTACTGTTTTGACATGTGTGTGCTGTCAGGATCACTCGGGAAAACTCTGATGAGGAAATGGTCGATTCAGCCACCATGCCGACAAATGATTCAGTGGCCCAAAAAAACTCAGAATGCACAGTTTCATACCTTTGATCGAACACAACCCACGCCAGGCAAAATCGACCTCAGGTAGGAATCCAGCAAGATTTTAATGCTTGAGAATTTTTTCAAATTTAATAAACGATTTGCTGTATTTTATGGTTCTTTCTGATGGATCTTGAATAGGCTTGGTAACAGATATGGATAAGTTGTCAGTTCTGAAATATGGCTCACATCTTTTTGCATGTTTCCTTGTAAACTGTGCCTAACTTATCTGATTTGAAGCGTTTTTCTTTTTTTTTTTCTTTTTTTTTTTACCCTTTTTTTTTTCTCTCATTTCGTTATATTATGTATCTATTTTGTAGTTGTCCAAGCATTCATTGCTATGACTATTTGAAACAAATGAAAAATTTTTTTTTATGGGAAGTAGATATTTCCTGCCTTTTTGTGTGGATTTTGATGGGTTTGGGGTGGATTTACGTGTGTGTGAGTGAATTATGCAACACCCTGTTTGCAGCCCCATCATTGAGGGCAGTTCTGAGGGCAGCAGTGCGGAGTACAAATCGCAGGCCGCCAGCACACTGGGTGCCTCCTCCTGTGCTGTCAAGACCCCTGCAGTCCCCACTACCTGTGGGAACCTGTCCAACAAGTCTTTGACGTCTGAAGCAGACCTCACCCCGGTCAGTTCCAAGGACACGCACGTGATTGACACCTCTCACTATGTCCCTGCTGAAGTGGATGAGAAAACCGAGGCTTTGCTGTCCATGTCTGTGTGCATAGACCCACACAACCCATTTGATGAAGCCACCATCAAGAACTTTTTGAAGCGAATCAAGCCACCCCTGGACCAGCGGGAAGGCTACGTGGAGTGCAAGCAACATGTTCCCAACTTTAATAACTGTCAGTTCATCAATCTGGGTAGGCATTGTTGGCAAGATGTCCCTTTATCCCACTCTCCTGAAAGACCTTTTGTCCATATATTAGTGTCAGTTTAATGGCAAGGAACAGTTTGGTTGGTGTCAAATACCAAATTGTGCAAAGCTGGTGCAAGCTATTGCCAGTGTGCTTGCTTTTAACATCATTTTTAGATGATTAAGAACTATTGCTCAGTAGAGATAAAAGTAACCTATCTGCATGTTACATTAAGCATTTCCTGTAGTCTGTAACAACTGAATGATCCTAGGATTTAAGCGTTCTTGTAAGGAGGAGGAACTAAAGTTTATCTTAACAGCATATCATAGTTTTTACCTTCTGTTTATTTTTTGTCTTGATACTGTGCATTGCAGTGCAAACCATTATAATCTGAATTCATTTATCAGTTAAAGAGCTTTTTTTTTCAGAACTTTTTTATGTTTATATTTATCTGAGGGGGAGGAAGGACACTCGTCTGCTGTCTTAGCCTTCATGAGGCCTCTGTGGTCAGTTGGGCTGTAAACAGTATGATCTGATTCATGACCCGTCTTGATGAAAGGCACCAAGTCCAAAAATCTTCCTCAGATCATGCTCATGTAGAATGGACCAGAAGGTGAGGGGGGAATTTAAGAGCAGGGGAGAGAAGGGGATTTGGCATGGAGCAGTATATTCTGCTTTCACGGCAGGTATTGTTATGGATTTGCTAAAGACCGGGGAAAACTGATCTGGAACAGTGATCCTGCTTGCAGCACCAGTGTTGTACAGACAGGCTGGTAGGGTAAGGGAAGAGTGGGGAGGGACTGGAGTGGAGGTAAGGGTGAAGGAGTAGGGAAAAGGGGTGAAGATAGTGGGTCCTGCTCTGGTTCAGAAACATAAAGGTGGAGCTAACTCACTGAATGTAAATTATTTTATTTACAACATTTAGACAAGGAGAAGACAGTGCTTGAAAAGACACAAAATGAAAATGTTGATATTACCATGGCCACCAAACTAGTTAAGGAACAGTATATATTTATCGCATGGTTAATATGTCTGGAAAATATCTGATAATTCTTATCAGAAAGCTGATGTTACTTTTTCTCTTACCCAGTGTAGCTTCATATTGACTGTGTGTTAGACACACAAAATTCTCGTTAATGATGACTGAGAGTTCAGCCTTTAGCATTAGTTGCTCAGTGGTGCTGTTCCTAAAAATTGAATTTGGTGCAAGATGGGTGTAGATTTGACGCTCATCTTGTGCCGGATTCAGTGAAGTAAGTGAATTGCTCATTCTTCATTTTTGTTGTCCTGAGTGTTGTTTTTCTTGCCTGAAGAAGGCCTAAGAGGTTGAAACGTGTCATGTTTTGTCTTGTCATTCGCTTGTTCATATTTGGCGGAACCAGTTCTTAATTTTTCTGTAAAAGATTTAACAACTAAACAAAGTGGAAAAAATAGAAGTAATGAATTGAGAGCCAACGCTTTTGAGTGGCACAGTGAGGCTATCACTGGATAACTATCAATACCATCAGTAACAGTACTTATAGTTTTGGTTAAATGTACATCAGATTAATGATATCCATACAACATGACCATCATAAACACTAGGACAATCGTAGCTTAAGAGCCTAACTTATATTGCTTGACAGAATTAAGCAGCAATATTGAAAATGGCATAACTGATACATAACTGAGCTAAGCTGTGAGACTAAATGAACACCACCTCAGTGACTCGGCAGCAGTTCAGTGTCTCCTTTGGTTGGTTGCCTTATGACAACTTGACATTGACTGCTCCCTGCTTGCCAGAATGAGTGGTGTGGCACAGAAGATAAGGCAGCTGAAGATAAAGAGTCTGTGCCAATGGAATGCAAGTTTCATAATCGCATGTTTGCAGTTTCTTAAACATTAACATATGTTTTCTAACATAACTTACTGCCAGCAGACCTGATACTCTGATATTAGCTGAACACGGATGTCATTTACTGATAAGCGACCGTACTTTGTTTTCAGAATGAATGTAATACTTTTGTGTTTCTGTAGTTGACTGAAAACAAATGACAGGGATCATAGGATCATGCACACTGGTCTTCTGCATAGTTATCATATGCAGCATATCAAAGCCTGATAAGGTGAACACACTGACCTGGGAGTTCAGAAAAATATCGCTTGATCCATCAGGTGCTGGCAGAATTCAAATCACAAACCTCATCGACTCTTTGGACCTCACTGTCTCATCTGACTTCGTAGTCTGCTGCACCACTTGGCTTTGGCACTTGTTGAAGTAACTAAAGCTGGCTGCTTTATGGAAAATTCTGATAATCTGTGTAGCAATATGAAGTCTGTAGTAGCCAGGTAGATCTGTATAAAATAATGTTGCGCATTAAGTATTTACGTTGTGTGCATTGGTGAAGGATTGGAAACCTACCAGCTTCTTCGTCTGATTGGAGAGGGAGGCTATGCCAAGGTGTATCATGCTGACTGCTTTACCACCACCAGTCTGAACAACAGCCAGGACACCATGGAGGTGGAACCCCCAGACCAGACCTCCTGTGTTATCAAGGTGAGATGGGCTTTGTTTTCTGAAGAGGACAAGCAAATATCAACTCAATGTTTCATCGAAGGATGATTTTTTTTTTTTAGTAACTCTTGTGTTTATTAAGAAAGATGTTCAGGGTCTCAACTTTCATCTCTTGTGTCTTCAAAATCGGCCATAAAAGGTTTACAGAGCATACACGTCATCAGTATCAGTGGAGCTTTCGAAACTTAACTTGTATGGATGAATTTTCTTACATTTGTCAATAGAATCAGTTTTGAGACTTTTACCACATCCCCTTTTTTTAAAAAATTTAAATCACCAAAGTCTCCCAAAATGACTGCATTGGCACTGAGAATCGAAAACAGAAATAAGTAGAGGAAGTTCAGCACTTGCTCTGCAGATACTTTCAAAGAGTTTCATGCTGTCTTTACAAGATTACACAGATTACATTTCTTTTTCATTGAAAATTCACTTTTCTTTAAACGCAACATTTGGGGTCTTTGTTTACTGTTTATATTGCTTTTTCGCATACTTACCTCTCCAGCCAAATGCCTTGTCCCCACTTGACATGGGTCATCATCATATCATCAGGATCAACAACAAGAAATTGGGAGGGTAGGGAGATAACCTCACCTGAATCCCAAGGTAGAGGCCAGCAAGTGTGAACACCCTTAATTTACCACATTGCGTTTTATAGTTGAACTAGCTGAGTTCTCTCCTTGTCTTTGGTGGAGGAACACACCCTTTCGGATCTCCGTTTTATCGGACTTTGTTTCTCGTCACTATGGTTTCATATAAACGCCTGTTAAAGCTTGGGTCGGAGGGAGAAGCTTCTTTCTTTGGCTTCTTAGGCTGATAATTCCAGAAAATTACAGTCTGTCACTTCTCCGTTACTATAGTCGACCACTTTGTTGTTTGTAATGGCTTCCAGAATGGCTCGGAAATATATCTGCTACTGGCCTCTCATGTCTGTTCTTGTTGCAACTGGTGCTCCCTCATCGATTTGTATGAGACCTGAGTCTTATACGGGATGTTTCCTGTTCTTGCCTTGCAACTCATGCAAGAATTGTCCATGTGCAACATGGCATTTGGTTTTACGAGTTTTATAATCATGTTAATTTCAGTGATGGCGTTTACCTATTAGCATTATCCAGAAAAAGAATTTTTGTCTTGTTTTAACTCTCCGACTCATTCTCTCCTTCTCTCTCTCTCTCTCTTTTTTCTGTCCCTCCCACTCCCTTTTCTCTCTCAAGGGTTTCTCTGTTAACTAAATCTTCTTGTCTGTTTCTTTATGAATTGATTGTTTGCCATTTGCTCATGTTCAGCATGCTTGTAATGTCTCTCATTAAATTCCTTTGAAATCACCTTCACTTCATGGACTTTGACAGTTTCATCGAGCACCCTCCTCATCCTGCCAACAAGGGCACTGCCCCTGTACCCTACCATGGGCCTGGACAGCCCCATGACCCCTGCCTGTCAGCCCCCTACTCTCCCCTCCGCTCCCCTCCCCTCTCATTTTACAGTTTTTGCGTTGAACTTGTATTATAATTGTGATGTATTATAACACCATCAAAACAATGCTGTTGTGTCATTCAAACCTAGGCTCTTGCATCCCCACCCCACCGCCAGCATACCCTTGCTGTCCCTTCTGAGCCTTTACAAGTAGCGCAAATAAATTAATATCTGTTGGGAAAATAGCGTATATATGTGCATTGTTACAATTGTGTGAAACAATATTTTCAAACAAGATAGATCTCAATCAGTTGAATTAAGCAAAATATTGGAATGGAGGTTAGCAGTTACATTCGACAGCGAAACAATATTTTGTCCACAGTATATTAAAGTCTGCATGATAAAATTGAAATTTGTCTGCCCACAGGTTTGAAATCCAACAGATTAAAACATGCCCACTTCGACAGAAAAAAATGTTCATAAGATCTGTTTCAAATGTCTGAAATATAGTTTTATAAGATGACGGGCAAAACCTTTGTACTATTCAAACTGTGTATGAAGTGTGTTGACGAGGTAACAATGAATGTGATTTGTTTGGCAGGTCCAAAAGCCTGCTGCTCCTTGGGAGTTCTACGTCTGCTCAGAGCTTCATCAGAGGCTGCAGAAACTGGGCCTTGCCCACATGGTAAGGAGCACCTCTTTCTTTTACTCCTGTTGGAGCTGACTGAGTGACACAAACAGTGGTTTTGGATTGGGTAAAGGAAAGTTCGTGGTTCAGTTATGAATGTCAGAAACTTTAATTAGATAGAACTAGTGGTTTTTACATATTTTTACCAATGGAACTGATGGGGGTTTTTTTACATATTTTTATAGATAAAATTGATAGTTTTTACATGTTTCTAACAAAAGAAGTGGTGCTTTTCGCATGTTTGTACAACTACTTCATGCAGGAAAAAAAATGCTGTCAGGGTTGTATAAGTGTAAAACGAAAATATGTTCTGTACCATTCCATTACTTAGTCAAAACATATCAGAAGAATGTTGTTATCGGGAAGAAAAACAAGTTATACACTTATTGATAACAAGCTGTCAGTGATTTCAGTATAAATTAGTGGAAATAGCTGAACACACACAAAATACACCACAAAATGTAATGTAACATTTCAGTATACACTACAAAAAATGCAAATGAATTGTGCTACAAACGTTCTCCTCCAGATACAAACAGCAACAGGACAAAGAAATAGTCCTTGTAAGTAATTAGTTTCAGAGTGGATGGTTGCAAGCAGATATTGAAATGAAAATGCAATACTAGAATTAATGAGCCACCAAAGAAAGGATAGAACAAACTACAAAACAGACACAACATGTTTTGACCTACTGGATCATCTTCAGGCAATTCAAAACAGTATTTTGAGTGTTGTTTGTGCTGCCCGAAGAAGGCCAGAAGGATTGGTTTGTAATTTGTTCCTTCATTTGGTGGCTCAGTACTTCCAGCCAAATGCCCGTGTGGTGGCTGACATTCTGTCTTGACAGTACATTTCATGTTCTTTGTGTTAGGTGCCTGTATCTTGATTCTTTTTTTTTCTCCATAGAACTTGAAGATACAGATAAACTTGCTGTCCATCTTTTGTCACCGAGCAGAAAGCATTCTTTGTCTCTGATAGTGATAGGATCTGTGCATTGTGCAGATTTTCTATCGGCCTGATTGATTGCCTTGCATGTAGAGTAGGATGGTGTTGTCTGTCTTGTTAGTTGTCTGACTGAAAGAGAACTGGAACATGGTCAGCCAGTCCCTCAACACATTTCGCAGTATTGTTTATTTTCAGATCAGTACAGTCAGTGTTAGGGTCTGCATGTAACAGTTGTGATAAAAAAAAAAAGAGGAGGAGATCTGTTATGGTATTATGTTCATTTATAAAGGCAGTGGCAACAGTTCAGGCCCTTTTCTTCAACACAGCTGTCATTGTACTTTGTTTTGTGTTTCTCTTCTCCAGAGCCCGTACATGATGGAGATAACAAAAGGCTACTTTTATCAGGATGGTAGCTGCCTGGTCAGTGACTACTGCCCCATGGGCTCAATGTTGGTATGTTATGAAGTGTCTGTGAATAGTTAATGTTTACGATTTGTATTACTCAGCTTGTTCAGCCTCTGTGATTATCTACAGTAGTGCCTGATATGTATGGTATCATCTACATTAAACAATATCAATGAGCTTCTTTAGTTGTTAGAAGCAAACAGATGTTAATATCTGGTTGGTTAAGATTTTGAGGAGTAACCAGCCGCCGTGGCGAAGTGGTTAGCATCGCGGACTCCCGGCTGGGAGGTCGTGGGTTCAAATCCCATCAGAAGTCATGTGGGTTTTTCTGCCCCGACCGGCTCCTACCCAGAGTTGAGTTTGCTGCGGGCTCAGTTGGGAAGACTGGGACCACACAGTCGAGTTTCATCCACTTAATGGATGCGTTTCTGAGAGTGTTGCTCAAATTTCCTGACCAACACTGCAGGTGTCTGTATCTCTCGGGCCTGGTTGACGCCGGGATATATTATGAAAGGAAAACGTAGAGTACAGCCCTGTCATGTAGTCTCAGACCGAAATGGAAATCCGTAGCATCATCTTAATCGTCCTCATTCTCATCGATCAGCATAAAAAAAAAAGTCTCAAATTCTGTGGCCCTTCATGCCCTGCATTCATGGTGACCTCAATTTCGATGTCCTCTCCACGTCTGTGGCCTGGTTTGGTTCCGTCCGGGTCACCAGTATTGGCGAGTCCATGGGGACTGTCGTTGGACGGACGTGGTGGCGCCCTCCGGAGGGAGAGCTCACTCACGCCGGCTCCGCGACTAAGCAATTATTGTTGTCAGTAGGGGGCTTAGTAGGTGGTGTCCTGCGTATGTTAGATCAGAACAGGTGCCACTGAACACCACTGAAAGTGACTCGGCAGCAGTGCAGAGTCTCCTCCGGTGGGTTGCCTCTTGACGACTTGACATTGACTGCTCCCTGTGGATTGCCGGTGCCGGGGCTGTGGCGGGGCCGACCGGGCTGTGGCTGTGAACGGGGTGTCGGAATGAGTGGCGTGGGTGCACTGCCTCTGAGGTGGCGCAGAGGTTGGGACAGCAAAAAAAAAAAAAAAAAAAAAAAAATTTTGAGGAGTGTACAATGTAAAGAATATAAAAATGAGAATTCATTTGGGCTGATACGGACAATTAGAGGTGTGTAGTGCCAGAGGAAGAGGACAGTACTTCTGGGTTGCGCTGGCACCTTTGGGTGTATCTTTTTTTTTTTCTGGGAAGTTACATGGGCAGATATGGACAAAAGAGGAGTTGCCAGTTCCACCAGTGTGAGAGCTGTTCAGCACACGAGTCGAGAAACCCAATTTTGTTGCAAGCACTTTTTCTGGGAAGACTGAAGCGTGAGGAAAGCACTAGCAACAGTTGTGATCAGTCTAACTTCTACACACACACACACACACACATTGATGGAATATACCTAAAGGAGTTTAATTAAACTATAGAATATTGTGGATTACAATTTTTCTTTTTTTTTTTTTTTTTTTTTTTTTCTTTTGTAAATAAAATATTGTCTAAAATTGTATCATCCCGTTTGTTTCCTATTAGCTGTGTGACTATATTTCTGTGTGTTTGTATGTTAGTTTTGTTTACAAACAGAAAACAGTTGTAAGGAACATTTGTTTGTTTTGTTTACAAACAGAAGACAGTCATATAGAAAATATGATTCACAGCCAGAAACAAAACTATACAGTTTAGTAAAATAAAGAGTAGCAAAGAAAAAGCAATATGCAAACAAAGCCAGTGTTCTGATAAGCTGATATCTTCTTTTTTTTTAAGATTATTTGCATGAGTAGCACAAAGAAAAAAGGAACATGCAAATAATCAAATCGGCCAGTCAGCTTATGCTGCTCAGAGTCTCACCGGACACAATAGCCATAGGGTATTAAACCAGATGTTCTCTTTCTTCAGACAAAGCGAATTGGATATGCAATGAAATTCTCAAATTGATAGGCAGGTCAAGTTCCTTTCAATGAGTAAATCAATAAATACAAAAGTAAATATATAAATGAGCTGATATATAAACAAAGTGAATGATTTTGTTTCTTTCTTAAACTTCTGTGGCTGGTGTTAGTGCGGTTTTTTTTTTTTACATTAATACTTAAATGTTATTTGTAAATTTAATTGGTTAATTACCAAGGTCTTGATTCTTTTTTTTTTTTTTTTTTTTTTTTTTTTTGGCGAGTTTATTTTCTATTGTATTGTGTATGTCACTGCAGACAGCATGTTCTGATTGTCATCATTTTATGTTTTGTCTTGTTTTGAGCTACCTTCTGTATTCTTGATCATGGCAGTTGCAATTTTGAAGCGTAGCATATTCCAAAACAAACGGTATCTAGGTCTTCAAACGTTAGCAGTATGATGAATCATGTTTTTGTTGTTTGTTTTTGACTAAATTGTCATTCAGTGTATGAATTTCACACACACACACACACACACACACACACACACACACACACACACACACACACACACACACAGTCTTTCACATGAGTGCATGCATGCAACTGTATTTTGTTCTTTTGTAATAACAAAACTGCAGGTATTGCAGCACGTAAGTGAAAGTGTCATAAACTTCAGACTTTATCATACAATTTTACCAATTTTACCACTTCTACATAATCTAGTATACAAGAAGGGAAAAAAAAACGAGCAAACAAAAAATGCCACACACCCTCAAGTTTCATTTTACATTCAGAAGAAATACATTTCAATGTATGTACAACTCCAAACACACTTAATGAAAATAACCTGCTAACTTAAAAATTTATAATAAAAATTCTGAAAGTAGCACAGTGATTGCAAGATAATGGATGCGCGCACCACCATGATAAAATGTTTGTCTAAAGATGAAGTAAATAAATGAATAACTTACTGAATAAATACATTAATACTACATAAATCCATAAAAATAAGTATAGAAATTGATATACATTAGAAATGGCTTTGTGCAGTCATACATATTCCAGTCCCTCTTGGAAGACCTGATGCAACCTGCAGCGTATTTGCTTTGAAAATCCTGGAAGACCCGGTAGAACCCGCTGAAAACCGGATTCTGGTTCCCCATTTCCAGGTTTTACCATCCCTTAAACCATGCAAATGAGCGAGATTTCACGCAAAAAACTTCCGTTTTCAAGCTGCCATTTGCAATTTACAGTGCATCATTCACTTCAGTCGGTTTTGTACACAGAATTTTTGAAAGTTGTGACGCCTGTTTCCCATCGTAATCAGTACAGAGATAGGCCTGCATTTCGTCCAGTGTTGTATCAAACTGTAGGGAGTCAGGTGTGCCCCTTAGCTGCTTGTTTTTGTTGAGCATATCTGTTGGTTTCTTCTGCTGCTACTTGAAAGAAAGTGAGGGGTATAAACAAAAAAGAAACAATCTAGTACGGTGGCAGTGAGTGCGCAGGGTCTGTCAGCTGTTGGAATGCGGCCATGTTGGCAGGATGTGTAGCCAGTCGCCGTGTGGTTTGCAGAATGGTGAGTGGCACGTTGTCCTCAGGGTTGCTTCTCATTTTCCTCTCCTTCATTGGTGCCTATTTCAACATCAGACTCTTCTTCCAACTCTCCATTTTTGTACTTCTCTGTTTCTTGTATAATTTGATCTCATTTCCCCACTGAATACTCAGAAATATCATCAAATTTCACTGGTGTTAGCAGACTATGCCATTGTTGAAATCAGTCAGTTTCACTCACAACTCTCCGCTTGCAGTTTCCCTTCTTTCTTTATGATTAGAAATGGTGCCAGCATCCAAAAATAGTGGTGCCATATTACTGGGCTAAAGTGGGAAATCACCACCAACTTTTAGTGGTTGTCCGAGCATTTTCATGGTGTCAGCACATGATGGAAAATACCATACACATGCAGCTGGCAACTCCTATGTGCTCCTGTTATAAAATCTAGCACACTGTCCAAGCACTCCCATTTGCTCCTGTGACCAATACAAGAGGGTTTAAAATGCAGATAATTTTCAATTTCATAAAATCTGGGCTAGGAAACAGCTTTTTGTGAGTGAGAAATGATGGGAGGTAGTTATGTCATGGCTTTTGAGTAGAGTAAGTTCTGAAGTTTTGTGTTTTCGTGTCCATCAGAACAACGTGAACCAGCTGAAGGCAGACCGTCACATGATTGGCAGTCTGGAGCCTTTGGCTGCTTTCCTGACCATACATCTCCTGAGTATGGTAGAGGCTCTTCACCGCTGTCATATTATCCATGGAGACATCAAGCCAGATAACATTCTGGTGACAGGCCTGTGAGTGCTGTTTATTAATAGCTCAGTTGCAAGATGTGTGTGCGCATATTGATCTCTCTCTTCTTTTGGTCTTGATTTTTTTCGTAACCAGATATTCATATAATAGGGCTTGAGGGGAAGGGGGAGGCTAAATTCCATCTCCACCCACCCCCCACCTTCCTGTTTTTCCCTGTTCTGTTGTCAGCAAAATGTTATAATGTCTATGATTCGTTTGTTTGATGAAACATTTGATTGTTACAGATATTTCTTCTATGTCCCTAACAAGTACATAGATCTGTGCCATGATCATTACAAAATGATGTAATACCATTTCTGTTGTATGACCTAGACAAAAATGATGTAATCTTGATAACTGTACAGAGATACCTGTGCTGTTTCCTGCACAGAAATGTTATAAAATCTACACAGATCTCATAGGCTGTGCTTTCTCAGTTGATAGTGTTGGATATGATTCTGTCAACAGCTCGTTACTTCCCCCTGGCAGCAGCAGGGAGGAGTTTTTTGGAGCCAACAGCCACTGTCTGCGCCTGGTGGACTTTGGACAAGCCATCGACATGTCTCTCTACCCCGCAGGCACCACTTTTATGGCCAAAGTCGGCACCTCCGGATTCCAGTGCATCGAGATGATGACTGATCAGCCCTGGACCTATCAGGTGAGGGTTGCTGGCCAAATCTGTCAGCTTACCTAGTGTTTCAGCATTGAAACATTGACAGTGTACCAGCCGCCGTGGCGAAGTGGTGGTTAGCGTCGCGGACTCCCGGCTGGGAGGTCGTGGGTTCGAATCCCATCAGAAGTCATGTGGGTTTTCTGCCCCAACCGGCTCCTACCCAGAGTTGAGTTTGCTGCGGACTCAGTTGGGAAGACTGGGACCACACAGTCGAGTTTCATCCACTTAATGGATGCGTTTCTGAGAGTGTTGCTCAAATTTGCTGACCAACACTGCAGGTGTCTGTATCTCTCGGGCCTGGTTGACGCCGGGATATATTATGAAAAGGAAAGCGTAGAGTACAGCCCTGTCATGTAGTCTCAGACCGAAATGGAAATCCGTAGCATCATCATAATCATCCTCATTCTCATCGATCAGCATTAAAAAAAAAAAAAAAAAAAAAAAAAAAAAAAAAAAGTCTCAAATTCTGTGGCCCTTCATGCCCTGCTCTCATGGTGACCTCAGTTTCGATGTCCTCTCCACGTCTGTGGCCTTGGTTTGGTTCCGTCGGGGTCACCGGTATCGGCGGTCCATGGGGGCTGTCGTTGGACGGACGTGGTGGCGCCCTCCGGAGGGAGAGCTCACTCACGCCGGCTCCGCGACTAAGCAATTATTGTCGTTAGTAGGGGGGGCTTAGTAGGTGGTGTCCTGCGTATGTTAGATCAGAACAGCGCCACTGAACACCACTGAAGTGACTCGGCAGCAGTGCAGTGTCTCCTCCGGGGGTGGCCTCTTGACGACTTGACATTGACTGCTGCCTGTGGATTGCCGGTGCCGGGGCTGCGGCGGGGCCGACCGGGCCGTGGCTGTGGACAGGGTGTCGGAATGAGCGGCGTGGGTGGTGCACTGCCTCGGAGGTGGCGCAGAGGTTGGGACAGCAAAAAAAAAAAAAAAAAAAAAAAAAAAAAAAAAGAAACATTGACAGTGTGTTGTTTGTTTCATTCTTTTTTGTTGTGTGATTTTTTATTTTAATAATATTTTCTTGTTACTAAAAAAAAGGAAAGTAGGAGAACAAAGACACAGTCACTTATCAAATATCACAGATCACATCCCACCCACAGTACTGTATTATGCGCTATGAAAATCGAAGTGAAACAAAAAAAATACATTTGCTCAAAATTCTCAATTATATCATCAAAAGGTTTCTGGCTGTCCATTTACAAAGAATGTAAAGGAACAAAACAGGAATATACTTTCAGTTGCAGACTTTCGGTATTTAGAAGCAGAGGAGTAATAGAACAGAATATCGTAATTAGCAAGCTGCACTAACCACCATGGCAAACAGATGAACAAAGGAAGCAAGGAAAATAATCCTCAGAGGAAAAAAAAAAAAAAACTTCAAGTACCTGTGCTGAACCAGAGCGATAAAAATGTGCGGCAGCTCATCACAAACTTCGCTCAGCAAGTCCCGTGAAGGATATTTTTAGATTTTGATTCAGCGCATGCTCTGAGAATGTGCAAAGAGAACGTGAAGGCATGTTTTGCATCCTGGCTTATATCAAACAAACCTAAAGAAGTTGATTTGCCAGTTTCTAAATTGTCTTTAAGTTTTAGTCATGCAGATCTGAAATAAAGGTGACAACTTTCTAAAGGAACTGTTGAGAACAAATATTTTCCAAAATACACTTTCTTTGAAAATTCTTTTAGGTTGATACGTGCTCTTTTTATATATCATATCATGTTTAGGAAAAAGTTCTGTGTAAATTTGTCTGCCATGGGTATCCTAAGATTCAAGGCAGCATGTGTATGGTTTACCTGTGTGCATCTTTCTATGATTATCTTACAGTGACTACAAACTGATGATTGTGACATGGGTTTACTTGTGTGCCATTTCAGACGGACATGTTTGGTCTGGCGGGCTCCATACACGTGCTGGTGTTCGGTCAGTACATGAAAGTGTACTGCGCACAGGGACAATGGCACATGACTTCCAGTTTTCAAAGGTTTCAAAAGTTCTTTTTTTTTATTTGCATGTCTAAACACAGCAGGTTTATTTATACTCTGTAACAGTCTCTCCTTCTCTTTCTGTATTACTGTATGCACATGCATGTGTTCGTGTATATGTGTTTGTGTGTGTGCAAACATACATAGGCGCATCGTCTTTTTACTCTTTTTTTCACCTACCTTCTTTGATTTAGCTTATTACATCATGTGAGACCAGGATGCTGTAACAAACATAAACATGAATGAGTGGTATCTAATTTTCAAGAAATAAGTAATTGAGGACACAAAGGACTTCCTTGCAACAAGTATGAGAAAAAAAAATCTCCCAGTGAGAAATAAGTTTTGAGACATGTTTTGCAGTTATTCTCAAGGGCTTCTAATTCTGTACAAGTCGTATATGAATGACTTTGGCTGATCCTTAGTTTTGTCTTTCCTGTCAGCCACCCAACTAAGTTCTAGAAAGGCAACTAAAGTATTTTAGTTGTAAGAAAAATCACTTTCTCTTGTCCAGAGCAATCGTCAGAAAAGGTATTTTTGTTTATTTTGCAATATTTTAAATGTTGCTTAGCTCCAAAATGATCTTTTTTGCTTTTAAGTTCATGCATTGCAGTGGCTATTTGCAGACCTGAATGGTTGTACAGATATGGCTTACAACAGGCTGTAAAATAAATATGCATGCAATTGGTAGATGTTTTTTTTCTTCTGAGTGTAAAAATACATGTCCATCTCTGTGGAACTTTATGAAAGTAATTGTAATACTGCTGTTGCAGATCCAGGTAAGACTTAATTATTGAGCACAATTCTGGTGGCTTTTTTCCCCCCCAGTTCAGGAGGCATGGTAAGCAGATTTCCTTCCTTCTCACATCCAGATTACATTTCTAGTCCTGAGAGTAAACAATTCCCCCCTCTGTAACAAAAGGATGTCACACATGTGCAGGAAATGGAAGGTGGATTTGTGGAAGAAGCTGTTCCACCAGCTCCTGAACATTCCCGACTGTGACCATCAGCCAGACCTGAGCAGCCTGCGGCGTGAGTTTGAGGATCACTTCATGACCAGCCTGGCCCCCACTTCCAAAGTGTGGTGACCAGAATGTCGTCATTCATCATTCACTAGTGCTGCCACACACAATGCTCCATCTCCAGTGTGTGTTACGCCTGAAAAAACATGGAAAGGAAAAGAGAATCCTTTGCCCCAGTCCTCTTCTACCTTCCTGTAGTATCCCGTCTTAGCTTGTTAAAACAAAGTTTAAGAAAACAAAATCCTTGAACATGTAAAGATGTTCATCTACTCCCTGTCCCAAAACCTTTTTGTGTTTTTCCTTCCGCATTTGCCTGGTCTTTCCTGTAGGACAGACATTGCCACAGCTCACACAGCAAGCAGCTAGCGCACAGTAGATAGAATCCTCTTCCCCCATGTGTTTCAGTCTTCAGGCAATTAGCTAGCCTAAGTGTTTCTGTTGAATTCAAGAATACAAAGAGACGCTGAGTTTGTTATTTTCATCAGTGTTCAATAGTCGGCATATTTCCCCCTCAGGCAAAGAGTCCTGTTTTTGCTGTATTTGGTTGAGTTTTCTTTTTTTTTTTCTCTCTCTGCTTATGATCATGTCTCATTCCACTTTTTGAGTCATGCTTATTTCATAGTTGATTTATGTCAGTCAGTTGTTTTATTTATCCACACTGTTATGTCCAAAGCTGCATGGCCAGGGATAAATCATGTATGTAAGTTTTTGTGTGTGCCCAATGTGAACCATGCAACAGTACTGATATTTGTATGTGTGTGTGTTAATCCAAAGTAAGAATGTGTATGTGATTTGTAGGTGTGTGTATAGAGAAAGAGGCTCCCACTTCTCCATAAACGCGCAGATTTCAGCAAAAGCAAAACGTGAAATTGGTGGGAAATTTTTTTTCCAGAGAAAAAAATCGGGGGCCCAAAAGAAAAGTGGCGTAGAATTCTAGGAGTTGTAGACAGCACTGAAGTCACAAGATTTTAAGTTCTCCAGAGGAGCTGTCATCATTTTATCTGGTCACCTGTAGGCAAGGAAGATTTGCTTGGATATGGTGCATCTGCAAGGTTCTGCCCAAGTGGAAGAGATGGAAAGAGTTGTAGAACAGGTGGGCCTGGTTGTGGCTGGATATTAAAGACTACAAATGAGCAGTGGACTCATGGTGTTGCAATTGGGAGGAAGCTGGAAAGACTTCCGTTTGCTTTGAGTTGAAGCAAGAATAATTTTATTTGTAAAATCATTTTTTTGAAGTAAGACATAATAAATCATAAAGGAGGTGTACAAGAGTTACTGAACCATGGTAGTGAAGAAGTACAAATAGAGATGAGGGGAGAGGGGGTGGCAGAAAGAAACTTGACACCTGAACATCGGCCAACATATTTAATATGCGAGTCATGGTGTTGGTAGTGGTGATGGTTTTTTTGGGTTTTTTTTTGTTGTTTTTTTAAGGAGGGTGGGAAGTCTATGAAGAGGGAGAGGAAGGGGGCTGGTTTGAGGTTGGGGAGCCTATAGTTTCAGGGATTTTGCTTTTCTTCAGTGGGAACTGTGTGTGTGTGTGTGTGTGTGTGTTTTAATTTTGTTTGTAGCGTTGGTTGCTAAACGAACTTTGCAGTTGACTTGCACCACAATATTTTTTTTTACAAGCTATAAAGAGTTCCCTAGAGTGCACAACTGTGGGTCTGTTATGCACACAGCTAAAAATGAGAGTCATAGTTACAAACAGCTGTTTCAAATGCACCAGTCAGCCAATTGTTACCAAAATTCCGTAACTGATCAGCAAATTTGGAATGAAAATTCATTTTGCATGTCGGATACCACATGCCAATTGTATTTGTATAGTTCTTGCACTGCAGTTAAAATCCTCTTCAGTCCTTTCAACAAAATTCCGAAACAGTTGATGTCAAAGAGGTTAATAAGTTAGCCAGGTGCTGGTTGCAAGCTGCTACTTCATGTTTTGGAAACAGGATTATTGTTTCAAGCATCTCTGGCTCCAACCAAGGCAAGTGTTTGGCCAACTTAGGCCGGTATATGATACTGAGCTTGGTGCTCAATTATAAAGCTACAAGACCACATAGAAAGCATAGTCAGCATTTTTCAAAGGAAATTTGCTTTATCTGCTGCAACTGATCCAAGGAAATAAATTTATTCCTTCCACTTCTGTTTTCAGTGATGTGTAAATGTTAAAACTCTTGGACATAACATTTTGCATTGTAAGAATTATGATGTGTCTGAATCAGCAATGGTTTAAGAGCAGGATTGGTTGTATGTTAACTTCTTTCATAGACAAAACTTGCATACAATTACATGCTCTGCTGCCTACATGAGGCATGCTGCTGCATGTTGACTCACTTCCACTGTCTGCAGGGTGCACCCATAACTAGGTTGCTATTTCACAAGTTTCTGTTATTCAAAATCTTCGGTCTCTGTGAAATGACTTACACCAGTGTACTGGGGGATTTCCCACCACTGCATCACATCTGATTTATCAAGGAAAGTTCATACTCACTTGCTGCATTGAAAATGAATAGCACATCACCATGCTTCAGTGATATAGTATGAACACAGTATGTTTGCTACTTGGTGCTAGTAAAGATTGCATCACCTTGCTGGATTTCTGATTCACAAATAGTAGAAACATGGAAGAGGAGGAAGGGGGAAGAACAGGATGTGGAGTGAGGAAGAGGCAGGAATGTTGTTGAAAGAGTGACTTCTGAGCTGTATTCGGGCACTCAAATTTTGCCTGTACTTAATTTGTGCTTTGTGAAATACTGTCATGATTGCTTGCATTGTCATTTGTAGAAAAATGGTATGTGTGGTTTTGTGTTGAAATGAGTACCACCGAGAAGTAATTGCAGCTGAATGACTGATTTCTGTTTGGAGGTGGTGTAAATTTCTGGGAGGTTCTGCTAAAATAATAATTTGTAGCTAATAGTAAAATATATCCTGGATCCTTTGAACAAGATGTGGTTGTCTTGTCTGAAACGATTGTTGTCAAATCATCCATGTTCAAAATCTATTAATTTTTCTGCTTTTTCTATTCAAACATGCAGATATACACTACTTAAATGCAACACACATTTTACAAGTTGGCAAAAATATCAAATCTCCCCATAAACATGAATTTCAGTAAAAATTTCGAGTTTTACTTAAAGGGAGAAATGCATGCAAGTTTTTTTTGTGTGTGAAAAATCTGGCTCAGCAAGAACCCAAGGATTGTAAAATACCTACAATCTAACTTTTTAATATATATCCCTCAGACTCCTTTAATTTATGTAATTAAGATCTGAGTGATCCCTTCAGACTCCTTTCATTTTTGTAATTAAGATCTGAGTGATCCCTTCAGACTCCTTTGATTTTTCTAATAAAGATCTGAGACAGCACTTGTCCTTTATTTGTACACCAAGGTGTACCTGATAAACTTTTGCTAACTTTTTTTTATTGATGCATGTGGCCATGTTTATTGTTACTTTAAAAAGAAAAAAAAAATCTTAAGTTAGTTTGCTGGCTTCAGTCCAGCCAGAATTGCCCATGGATTAATCACGATCCAGTATCCCCCCTTTCTAGTGGCAAAAGACAAATAAATAGAAAAAGAAATGAAGCCATTATGTCACATTCCATCCCTATTTTTGTCACGGTTGTTTTTGGCAACGGACTCTCCATGCTTCCTCCCCATGGTTACTATCCGATTTACTTCTCATTTTAAAACAAGAAAAAGGCTTTGAAACGGCTAATCTAGAACATGATAAAATGCCTTACAAATCAGGCTGAATTCTGGAGGCTGCTGCTGATGACTGGTCAATATTGGATCTTAAGTAAGAGCCCACAATCATGGCCACACTTGTGCCCTGATCTCGCCAAGCTCAAGTTCAGTTGTAACAGAGCACAGTCATGGTCACTTGTGCCCTGACCTCGCCCACAAGCTCAAGTTCACATGTAACCCCTCGACCCTATTTACACCACTGCCATTACAATGAACTACTATTTCAGAAGTCGGCTTTCTTTCCACGAATGCCAAACAATTATAGAAATGCCCTTAAAACGACAGGGGACTTGAACTTGCACAACAAAAAATATATGCAGCTATTCCACTCTCATAAAAGAAAAATACCAAGACTGCTCCTGTTTCGCCTTCAGTAAAATCAGTGGGCAATTCTCAGTAGTCACATTTTTCATGACTTGCTTGTAAAGAATCAACAGACAGACCAACTGAAGTGCATAACCTCTGTGGCAGGTGATCCAACAATATATGCAACATCAGATGCACTGCACAAGCCCATTTACATTTGCAAACTTGTCTTGACTGCCCCATGAGTGCATCAAACAGTTACCATAGCATATTTCTGCCTTGAAACAACGGCCTCAGACAATCTATTGCTGGCAGTCTGTGCTCTCTACATTTCTTACATGACCATGCCGGCATATTTTTCCTCACTTATGGCAAAAACCAGAGGAATTTTTAGGACAAATAAGACCAGAATTGTTACTCAGCAGTGGTTAGTTTCACCACTTGCATGTGAAGAGTAAACTATCACACACATGCATAATTTTTTTTTCTTTTTCTTTAAGTGCAATAGCATATACACTCAAAAAAATAACATACTAGGAAAAGTAGTCAAGTACAGTTTCTCTTGAGATGAATATGTTGGTTTTGGGTATTACAAAGGCAGGCATATATGTAGTTGATGCATATGCATTCATGTGGCATTTTGACATGATGTCGTGGTGACTGTACCATTTTGACTCGGATGCCAGCGCAGACATTGTGTAGCCACCTGTGCATGAACATGAGCCTGGGGGCCGCAATATTGCATTCTTCAGATCAGTTTGACATAGACACAACCTGGTCCCCTCCAAATGTCAGATTAGCTATATGACTTTTTTCGACTTTTCATATTTAGCAACTTTGTGGTTCAATTTTGAATTATCAGAAGCTCCGAGACATAAAACTGGATCAAGAGTTCATTGCAATGAATAGTTCTTCACTTGGTGCTTTAATGTTCTAGAACTGTACTTACAGAGTACTGGATGAACTTCTCAAAGTATAAAGTATACTAATGGCAATTACATGAAATATTTGAACACATCTTTTAAGAAACCCTAAAAGATCTGTTCATCCTGATTTTACTGTGCGTGTCTATTCAGTTTGAATTCATGTTTTCTATGGGGACCAACATCAATTCTAAGTAACAAAACAAAGACAAGACTTTCAATTCTCTTTTGTGTACATCCTCCTTGCTACACCAAACACACACACACACACAAATACAAACCAAGTCAAAAACTCTTTGTGATCAGGCATGTTTTAAAAGAAGAAAAAGCATCTGAATGAAACCAAAGTCCAGTAAAGAAAGAATTCCAGACTACCGGCCATGGAAATCCTTTCAAACCAACTCCGTTTTTCAACATCATATACTTTTTACTTCTATTCCATCTTGTGTGCTTACCCTATTGTAACAACTGTAGATACCCAGCACACAGGGTTTTCATACATATTTCGACTTCATCCTTTGGTCTCGAGTAATTCTTTCAGATCACACAGATTTTTTTGTTTTCGATCAGAAAATATATGTAAAAAGACCCAATTCTAATTCAAACTGTAAAATAAATCTATTTAAAGTATGTGTTGCCTGATTTGCCCAAATTCAACAATTTACCTTATTATTTCAAATTGCATCACTGAAACAAACATAAAAAGGCCGCTATTTTTAAAAAGATTTTAAAACCATCTGAAAGGCATTTCCACAGTTTAACAATAGTTCTTCTGAAGCATGTTATTGTAAAATCAAATCACTGGCTGGTCCAGGTTGACTGCTCATCTCAAACCTTTAAAGACAGTTCTCTTTCTAGACTTTCATAAGATTCTTTCCCCACCCAACTCCCATCAACAGCAAGCTTTGAGACCCAAAACATCACGTTTGAAGCTAAGGATATTGCATAAGTGTGGGTACCATTGATTTTTTACACAACACACACTGATTGACTCTCAACAGTTTTTTTTAGGTTTAAACATTTTTTTTAGCAATAACTGCACAACAATGCCTGGCATTTCTCCAAACTGTGTTTCTGTACTAAGCAAATGTGTTCGTTTAGGATTGTTGTTGTAAACTATTGCTTTAATAAGAAAAAAAATATGCTTTTGAATGTGATTTTGGACTGTTGTAGAATACTATGCTTTAATAAGAATAAAAATAAAATATGCTTATGGATGTCATTTAGGATTGTAGTATCTAAAGCTCTAATAAGAAAAAATATGCTTTTGGATGTCATAAAGGAAGAACTGCAGGGAGTTAATGTTTTTCATTGCTGAAGAACTAAAAAAGCTCAAACTTGCATATGAATTAAAAGAGTAAAAAAAACAAAATACTTCAGTATGCTTTGAAATACTTCTCTAGCTGATACCAAGACACTATCATGACTGGGGGGGTAGGGGCATTTTTACTGCTCAACACGGAAATTCCCAGTATATTGGCATAAAAAAAAAAAAAAAAAACTCCACAGAAAAAAGTATAAAAACGGCATCCCATTACTTACTTAGCAGAACAAAACATGGGAGATATTTGTTTAGACTGCTGTTGAGCAATGCACAGCTGACAACAGCAGCCACCATGCCATGCCGTCATCTACATCCAGCATGTTGTGAACAAGTAAAGCTTCAATGAAGAGTAACAGCAAACAACAGGGCAACGATAACCGACCATCAAGGCACACTAATCAAACAGGTCATGAACATGCCACCAGCCAGATTCTGAGAGTATTTAGCTTTCAGTTTTGTCTTTAAATGTTCTCAAATTGAATGTCTCTGTTCAGGCTCTCAAAGCTTTATGACCTTGAAAAATGCAAAGGGAGAGTTCCTATCTAGTGTGTTGGTGATGTAATGGCTCCATGATCTTCTATGAAGTGTTGATAGGAGTCCAAAGTCTTGCTCATTGATAGCAGCTGAAACTCATTACTGTATGACATCAAATTGTAAACAGGATATCAAATTTCAAAAGAAAAACAGAGTGGATTTTTAAAAAACACGAAGAAATCCCTAAAAATCGGGAAGATTCGTTTAACAGTAATGATGGCCTCCCTCCCATCCCCAACAGACAAATCCGTCATATATATATATATAACTGACTGACAGCTTCCACTGAGAATAGAAACAAGTCTCACAGACCACTCCTTCTCAAAGGTGTCTCCAACCATGACCCCAAATGGCCAATAAAAATGTCTAAAACTAAAAGGTCATAATTCTATTTTACATTGTACAAAACAGGTGGTTTAGCGATCGACACTAAGGATGGGCAGTTTGGACTGAGCAGTCAACCTCTATCTACAGCCTGTGTGAGATGGGGAGGGGCAACATGCATAGCCAATCTTCAGCCTCAAAGCCTTGCAGACCCTATTAGTCCTATGCACTTGGTTCAACCATCCATTGCTACAAATCAACCAGAGTCTAACCAAATTTCTCTTTCACCTGATACAAATCCAGGCCATTCAGATCATAAAAATTCTACAGCAAGTCACAAAACAAAAAAAAAACTGCAGATATTGCCACCAGTCAAGAAGTGTGGAATCGATACCCCTGATGACAACAAAATATGCACTTCCGCACAGCTGATTTATGAAAAGTATAAAACTTGTCCCATATCTTCGGGCACAGAAAGAAAAAAAGACATAAATGTTCCAATCTTTCCTGTCAAATGCTCCCCCAAACTTTGAGAAGAAGAAACAAATGACACCAAATGAACATTAATAAAACTACTACCTAAAACGAACGCATAGTGTGAGGGTTTGCAGGCTTTCAGACACACTATGTGGACCTCCATAACATTCTGTGCCAGATGATACTGCCAACACAATTCCACACAAGATTTTGTTAGACATTCATGCAAAAACCTCATCCTCTTTAATGTATGTACAATTCCGCTGAGACTTAAGACACAAACATTCTGGAATCTATCATCGGATAAATCCAACTTGGCGGACTGGAGTACTAAAATGATCATTTGCCATCTGCAGACACACCAGACTTAAAAAATCATCAGTTTAATCCACCAGACTCAAGTCACTGCTTTACCTTATTGATCATTTGATTATACTGTCCGTACAGGCCTTTCAGTAGCACAACCTTTACAGCAAACGGTTTCAGTGCTGTCTGTACAGGCCTTTCAGTAGCACAACCTTTACAGCAAACGGTTTCAGTGCTGTCTGTACAGGCCTGTCAGTAGCACAACCTTTACAGCAAACGGTTTCAGTGCTGTCCGTACAGGCCTGTCAGTAGCACAACCTTTACAGCAAACGGTTTCAGTGCTGTCCGTACAGGCCTGTCAGTAGCACAACCTTTACAGCAAACGGTTTCAGTGCTGTCCGTACAGGCCTGTCAGTAGCACAACCTTTACAGCAAACGGTTTCAGTGCTGTCCGTACAGGCCTGTCAGTAGCACAACCTTTACAGCAAACAGTTTCAGTGCTGTTGTACAGGCCTGTCAGTAGCACAACCTTTACAGCAAACAGTTTCAGTGCTGTCTGTACAGGCCTGTCAGTAGCACAACCTTTACAGCAAACGGTTTCAGTGCTGTCCGTACAGGCCTGTCAGTAGCACAACCTTTACAGCAAACGGTTTCAGTGACTAACAACACACTGTTTTAAAGGCTAACATCATCTGTTATCAATAGGCTTTGAACATTCGTTTGCATAAATGGTTTGATTGCAGCAATCATTTTGGTAGCAAAACAAAGCAACAACTGTATGTCTGTTCATAAAATAAAACATCACAGTCAAATGCAGGCTGATGCTAGTGTTGGAACCAAAAGGTGCGTCTAAAACTCATTCCTTGCTACAGACTGGCTCAAAAGGCAATTCACTTGCCTCTACCAAACCAATCTGCTCCAAGATGAGTCTTTTCTTTACATAATACTGGCAAAAAGACAAAGGCAGCAAACAGGTTTTAGCAATCACGGTAAAGGTTCTATACCAGATATCTTACTAATCTCTTCACTGACTTGGACGGACTTGATATTCCATATCTTTTACAACATACATTTTTCTTTACAGATTTGATCAAAGAATTTTCAACAAAATGATATGCAAATCAAAATCTACTTACACTATGTTCATAAAGTAAACGATGATGGTGATGATGATGTAAATAAGTAGTTGAAGCCAAAACAATAACAAAAAGTGCATAAAGGTGGAAATAAGAAGCACAACAACAAGAGGTTTGAGCTGATGCAGAATGCCAGCAAGCTGGCTGCTCACTTCTGCACTGAAGACTGAAAAGGATTTCAACTGTCTGGAAAACCACTGAAAGTAATAACAGGAGGGCAATATGTAAACAAAACACACCCTCCTCGTGTCTGGATGGACTCAATGTTTTCTCACTGACCACATGGTTTTTAAAAAGAAAACCAATATGAACAGTCCAGCATTCTTCAAATGTCTTTAAAAGAAGAAGCTTAAAATAATGTGCCAGCTGCACCCTCACAGGCATGCAAAACTTGGCTGAAGTAAGCCCAACTCAGCAGACTCCCCTGCATAACACTGATCAGAAACAGGACCTGAAAGACGATGCACTTCTCCATCCCCTCTCTACCATGCCTCCTGTCACGCAGCCTGAATGCCACAAATCCTTCCCTGTCACAACCATCTCACACCACTGACTGTAGGGACAGCAGGAAAAAAAGCTTTGTTTAATTGTGCTCAGACTAGAGTTTCACCAAGGGTCCACATGCAAAAAGTTCCAAGATTTTTGTCGAAAACAGACAGCATCCTTCTAGATAAATTCGTCAGAGGCTGGGGGAAGCCTCACCAGCGACCGCTTATACTGGCAATGTCTGGACAGCGGGAACTCGACATGGCGCCGTTCACGTGAAACGGGTTGTTGTGGACATGGGACTGTGCTGGCTGCAAATGACCTTTGTTCAAGTCTGCACACAGAAAGGAAAGAGAGCACCACATCAGCTAACTGAACAGACATAATCATGTTTGGCTAAGTATACTTACCATGTCAGACCATAGCATTAAACGGCTGTCAGTCAGCTCTGTCAGGCCGAAGTTTTGTGGCAAATGCAGTCATAAGATAGTCACGTGACGCCCACCTACTTCCGATTACGGAAGATGCCGAAGATTGTGTACCGTCCGTCATTCAACGAGGCCTGCGCGCAAGGCAACCCAGGGAACCTTGGCGCTAGCGGGGAAGTAGGGCGGGCATTAGAGTCTGACATGGTAAGTATACTTAGCCAAACAGGGAGTATAATACAAACTCCCCATTTTGGCGTCGTATACTATACCATGTCAGACCATAGCAGAATTTAAAGGAATAGGAGGAGGGCCGAGCGCCCTAATGGTTCCTGGGTTAACTGTTATGGCTGCATTGGCCGCCACAAATGAAACCCCTTCAGAACCATCAGCCCTGGTCATGCGGATGTCCCTTAGATAAAAGTTTATGAAAGGGCTCTCCGAACGCCAGTAGGCTGCCTCCAGGAGATGGCGCACGGGGACAGAGTGCTGGAACGCTGTGGACGTGGCCAGCGCTCTGACCTCGTGGGCTCGAGGGGGGGAAAGGGCTGGGAGGTCTTTGTGGGCCTGGGCATAGGCAGATTTGATAGTATTGGATAGCCACCTAGAAATCGAGCCCGCCGAGATGTCTTTCTTGCTGTTGGGGTAGATGGAAATAAGGAGGCTTCTCTGAGAGGAACGCCTGGGGCGGGAATGCTCCAAGTAGTATCTGAGGCACTTAGAGGGACACAGGTCCATGTCCCCGCCGCCTTCGCTGCCCAAGATATCCGCTAGGGAGCGGATAAGCAGGGAAGGAGAGGACGTGCCTGGTTCCTGGTTCTTCGCTAAGAACCTGCAGGAACTTAAGCGAGACCGAGCCGTCTCTGTGAAAGGCGATGTCCCGAGGGTCACCACTGAGGGCATGAATCCCACTTCTTCTCCTGGCTGAGGCCAGGGAGAGAAGGAAGGTGGTCTTGAAGGAGAGAATGTCAAAGGGAAAAGCGCGGAGGGGCTCGAAAGGGGGTTTTCTGAGGGATTCAAGAACCAGAAAGCGGTCCCACATGGGAGCGCGCCTAGGGGGCTGAACTTGCCGTAGGGCCACCCCCCGAGATAGTTCTCTAAGGAGAAAGTCATTGTCGAATGATGGGCCGCCCAGCTGTCGGATGGTGGTGCATATGGCCGATCTGTAGCCCTGAATGGAACTAGCCGAGGGCTTTCGAGAGGACGAAAGATGGGATAGGAAATTGCCTATCTGGATGATGGAGGGGAGGAGGTAGGGGACCGAGTTAGCCGTGCACCACGTGACCCATCTCTCCCATTGGTAATTGTAGAGGGACTCGGTGCTGGTCCTATGCGAGGCCAAGGCCAAGTCCCGTAATCACTGCGATGCCCCCGCTTCTGTCAGGGTATCTAGGACAGACCAGGGTCTGTCCGCGGGGGTGGCGGGGACCGGTGGTCGCAATTTGGTTGGCATATCAGCCAAGCGTGTAGGCAAAGCATCTGGGGGGGGAGAGGGAGGCCCGAGCGAGGTTGTCTGAGCAAGTCCCACCGAGGGGCTAGCTGGAGAGGGGAACGTGAGTTAGGGACCTGAGGTCTGGGAACCACAACTGGGCCGGCCACCACGGGGTTATAAGGATGAGTTTGGGTCTCTCCAGCCTGGCCTTCCTGATCACTTTGAGAAGTATTGGGAAGGGGGAAAGGTGTATGCGATGAGTCCCGTCCAGGGGAGGGAGAGCGCATCGACTGCGTACGCTCGGAGATCCAGGACGGGAGAGACATACATGGGAAGGCGATGGTTGAAGCGGGTCGCCAAGAGGTCGACCATGGGCTTGAACCAGTGCTCCCATAGTGTGGTTACCGTCAGCTTGTTCAGGGTCCACTCTGTGTGCAGAAGGGTCCCTGAGCGGCTGAGAGAGTCTGCCAGGATGTTACGTGTCCCCGCTATATGTCTCGCACGGAGGGTGGTTCCCCGTGCGTGGCACCAGCGAAGGAGGGCCTCTGTCCGTAGGAGAGGCCGATGGAGTGAGCCCCCCCCCCCCCCCCCCCCCTTTTGTTGATGTAATGGGCTACCATGTGTTGTCCGTGAGAGGAGAACCAGTTGGGCGAGATGAGGTGTTGGAAGTGGAGGAAGGCCAGCCTGACCGCTTCCAATTCTAATATCTTGATGTGGAAGCATGCCATCTGTGCGTCCCACATCCCCGAGGCATGACTGTCCCCCAAGTGTACAGATTGAGGGACTGAGTCGGGAGAGAGATTGGAACGCCGGTGTCAAAGTGGACGGATTGAGCCATTCGTACGTGGCGCCAGAGAACCAGTGGCCGAGGGGAATGGTCAGGTCCCAGCGGTCCGAGGTCTGGGACCGACGACGACGGAACTCCCTCTGCAGCTGGGGTTTGGGGACCCGACCTAGCGGATGAGGGCTGAAAGGGACTTCCATCATCCGTAAGAGGCGAAAGATGAGGTCCACTATCCCAGCGGACTCTCTCTGGGGTCGGGGCGACCTTCATGGCAATCGTGTCGAAACTCATGCCCAGGAAAGAGAACCTCTGACTGGGAATGAGTTCGCATCTGAGGGGGTTGGTTACAAAACCCAGGGTGGAACCGAGCCTGAGGAGGCGCGTGGTGTGGGCTCAGCACTGAGCCCGGGAGGAGGCCAGGACAAGCCAGTCGTCGAGGTACACCAGGAGGCGCATGTCCTCCTGTCTGGCTAGGGCGGCCATCTCCTTGACAACCTTCGTGAAGAGGAAGGGTGCCAGGGAGAGACCAAAGGGGAGAGCTTTGAACCGGAACACCCGACCCTGCCAGACGAACCGGAGATAACGTCTGTGAGCCGGGTAAAGGAGGATCTAGAAGTACGCATCCTTCAGATCTATGGAGGTGGCCCAATCTAGGTGGATGGAGGAGTCCCTGATCTGGGAGGGCGGGAAGAGAGGTCGAGGATGGGCCTCCATCTCCCCGAGGGTTTGGGGATCACGAACAGGTGGGAGTAAAACCCGGGGTTGGCCTGGTGGGCGGGTTGTCCCTGTTCCGTGCCCACCGCGGGTGTGTCCCCTAGTCACTGGAGAGGGCGTGCCTGTTGGCCGAACCGAAAATGGAGTTGCTGGTGAGGTTTCGATTTTGACCTCTGCAAAATCTAGAGGGCGCTAGCCGGCCCGGCGTTGGGAGATGGGGCTTGTCGGGGATATGGTGTTGGCCCGATGGACCTGGGGTAAGACCAATAGGGGGGCCTGGAAGGGCGTGGCTGAGGCCGGGGGGCAAAGGACGCCGCCTGCTTGCGTTCCTCGACCGCAAGGGACATATCCGAGGTGGAGTACTCGCCAAAGTGCGAGTGATCCTGGCCCGGGACACACCGAAGGGAAGCCTTGAGTGCCGGGGAGTGAAGAGCGTGTAAGCACCGTGTTTCTTGCCACTAGCAAGTAATAGAAGTGGCTTGTTGCTGCGCTGTCCGCCGCAGCCGACCAGTGATGCGATATCCTGTTGACTAGGTGTCGCATAAAGGGATCGCTGAATAAGCGAGATTCGTCCTCATGGTGTGGTTCGGAGGTATTGTCCGAAGGCACTGGGACGGCGCCGTCATCCCCAGGCCAGAGTACCTCCGCCCTCTCTGCAAGAGCATGGTAAGGTAGGCATGCCCTGCAATGGTGTGTAAGATGCCCATCCGGGCTACCCGGTCGCAGTCCTTTAATGCTTTAAAGGAGATGGTGCCCGAAGTAGGGGGGCCCGGTTGGGCATCAGGCGACAATCAGACTGGGAGATGGCCCAATCCCTGGTCGCCGGATTGTCTGCAAAGGAGGGAGGTCACTGGGTGCTTCCTGCGGGTCCCGAGGAGGGAGCCGAAGGGGGTCGCATTGGGTGCCGGGGGAAGGTCTTGACCCGGCGGGGGGACGGCGTCTGCACCCCTGGCGCGGGATTGCCGGACTCTCCCACAGCGAAGAGAGGGACTGAGGAGCGACAAGCCGGAGTTTGGCCAAGATATCGGCAGAGGGAGGGGCTTCCCTCGACTCCCAAGTCCGGTCGAAACCGGTCAATGGTGCGGATATCGTAAAGGGATGAGAAGAGGTCCTCATCGTCGTCGTCCTCCGGGTGTGGGGAGTCGAATTCCTGGGAAGGTAGGTCCTTCAGGGGCATCTGCGCGGGTGCGTGAGGGTCCCGCCCTCGTTGGGTGGTGGCAGGGGGGGGGGGGGGGCGGGCCCCTCGTGGCTCTGTGCTCAGCAGACGGGCTAGGGTGGGAGAGCCCGGACTGCCGATCGGACAGCGCCCGAGGTGGGAGACCAAGGTCGACCCAGGTCTGTGAGATTGGGTGCCACAAGCGACCATATAGCTGTTCCGGTTGTGAGTGGGTGTAAAGTCACTGGTCTCTCTCGGGGGCATAGAGCCACTGGTCCCCGGGGAGATAAGCGGGCTGTGGCAGCCCAGGGTACTGTGCAGGGACTCCCCGGGGACGGGGTAACCTTGAGCAGCAGAGGGGGGGTAGTGTTCGACCATGGTATGTCGTCCCCCCCCCCCCCCCCGGGAGTGCGCTGGGACCCAGGGGAATAGGGGCCGGTTACCCGTGGTCCCGCTGGTAGATCCTCCCCCCGGAGGAACGGGACCGAGGACGTTGCCCAAAAGGGGGGGGCCGAGTAGGTCGGACCCCCAGCGTCCTGAACCCCTAGGGAAACTGCGACGGGCGAGCGGGGTAGATCGGCCGTCCTTGTGTATGTTCACAACGGTGGGAGGCACTCGGTGTTCCCATACGCCCAGAGTTATGGTCATGTGCATGGTCTTGCCAAGACGTGGCCATAAAACTGCGTCCGAGATAACGGGACGCTCCTCGTGCAGGGGTGTTGGCTGCACCTGTGCACGGTGGGGAAGAGCGTCGTGAGACGGCGAGTCCAGATGGGGGGGGGGAGACGTGGACCCGCGCGTCTCATAAATGCGAGTGACGGGTGGAGGTTCCAGTCCAAAACCGTCACCGTGCCTGTCCGCGCCCCGCAAAGGTCCCCGGGGGCCGAGGGTCGCGTGACTGGGCATAGTAAACGGATGTCTGACTATGCGCAGGAAAGCTAGAAGGCAGGGTGGCTGGAGGAGAAGCGGAATCCCGCTTGGATGCTTAGACTTGAGTGGGTCCCTAAGTGGGGGCCTTGCCCTTTGATTTTCTGGGCAGGGTGAACGATAAGCATTTGGAAATAGCAGCCAATTGCCTAGTAGCTTTCGAACGCAACGTTCGTGCGTCCGGCGGTCGGGTAGAGGAGGGAGAGTCCCGCGTCCCCTTCGCGGGAAGGTCGTCTCCAACTACCGCGGCCGTCCGTTCTCCCGCGGGGGAAGAACGGTCTGCTCGGAGAGTTGGAACCAACTCGTTGGTCCTCCGGGAAAGCGAGCGAACTCTGAACGTCAGAGCTGCTCGGCCCAAACCGAGTCCTTCACCATTTTGGGCAATGGCGCCGAGCAAAACCGAGCACACGATCGTAACACGACGGTCGATCGAGGAGGGTATACAGGTCGATCGACCGTGCGCACACCATAGCAATATAACACAATGGAAATATAAAAGTAAACAAGCTCGCACAGTGACAGAAAACGCAGTAGCGATGAACGAAACCGTGCGTGAGCAACGGCCATGGCGTGAACCAAAAGTGCTGAGTAACGCCACGTGTAACAGCAATGCCGAAGGGCGATGCGATCGCCACGCACACGAAGCCGATCGAAAAAATGCGGCAAATGAATGGGAGGGGTGTAAACAAGTGTAGGAAGCAAATTCCGAACGACAAACCACGTGTAATAGCGTGGGCTAGAAAGCTGGTGCGACAAGGAATGAAGACCGGCGCAAAACAAGATGGCGACGAAACCGACCCGCGATCGTCGCAGATGAGATAGTGGAATCGTGGTACAAGTAACGGCGAGATAGAAATCGGAATTTAGGGGCGAAAAGGCCGTAAAGGCGAGTGAGAATGCAAGGCCGATGGACAAATGGAGGCAGAGAAAACGCGATCGCGATGGACGTGGCGATGGAAAATGCCGATCAACCTCGAACCGGTTACGCAAATAGACAAGAACCGGGAGCACCACGATCGCGAGAAAAAAATTCAGTAAATAAGGTTAGAATGCTAGCCCATCCGATAACCTCACACGTCAAGATATAAGCGGAAGCCACAGATAAATGAGTACAGAGTGCAAACACAACAATCTTTACACAAAGGCAAAGTATAGGCGAGACAGAGCACACAAGACTTATCTTGCTTGGGCGACAGGCCGAAGTTGAATGACGGACGGTACACACAATCTTCGGCATCTTCCGTAATCGGAAGTAGGGTGGGCGTCACGTGACTATCTTATGACTGCATTTGCCACAAAACTTCGGCCTGACAGAGCTGACTGACAGCCGTTTAATGCTATGGTCTGACATGGTATAGTATACGACGCCAAAAGGACAGCTCACTGTGGGTGGTGCATCCTAAGAAATGTTGACTGCCAATGCTCCCTTGGGTGTGAAGGGCCTAAGAACACGCCTGGCTAAAGCACTTATGTGAATTTGCTTTCTTAAATTCTTATGATACATGCTATGAATATTTCTAAATCATCCAAGTCTCTATGTTCAATGCAACATTATCCATTTCATTACTGCTTATATAATGAAAATAGGACAACCAAAGAAGCCCAGAAAGGTCAAATATGTAGCGGCCCAGAAAAGGGGTAACTGAAATAGTCCAGTAAAGGGACACCTTAGGCAGTCCAGTAAAGGGACACCTTAGGCAGTCCAGTAAAGGACACCTTAGGGCAGTCCAGTAAAGGGACACCTGAAGCAGTCCAGGAAGGGGACATCTGAAGCAGTCCAGTAAAGGGACACCTTAGGCAGTCCAGTAAAGGGACACCTGAAGCAGTCCAGGAAGGGGACATCTGAAGCAGTCCAGTAAAGGGACACCTTAGGCAGTCCACTAAAGGGACACCTGAAGCAAACCAGTAAAGGGACACCTGAAGCAGTCCAGGAAGGGGACATCTGAAGCAGTCCAGTAAAGGGACACCTTAGGCAGTCCAGTAAAGGGACACCTGAAGCAGTCCAGGAAGGGGACATCTGAAGCAGTCCAGTAAAGGGACACCTTAGGCAGTCCACTAAAGGGACACCTGAAGCAAACCAGTAAAGGGACACCTGAAGCAGTCCAGCAAAGGGATACCTGAAGCAGTCCAGGAAACGACAACTGATGTAGTTGAGGAAGGGGACAACTGATATAGTCCAAAAAGGGGACACCTGAAACAGTTGAGGAAGGAGACAACTGATACAGTCCAGGAAGGGAACACCTGAAACAATCGAGGAAGGAGACAACTGATATAGACCAGGAAGGGGGCACCTGAAACAGTCGAGGAGACAACTGATACAGTCCTGGAAGCGGACAGCTAAGGTAGTTGAGCAAGGGGATAACTGATATAATCCTGAAAGGGGACAACCAATATAGTCCAGGAAGACACCTTAAGCAGTCTTGGAAGCTGACAACTAAAGCAGTTGAGGAAGGGGACAACTGATATAATCCAGGAAGAGGACAACTGATACAGTCCAGGAAGTGGACAACTAAAGTAGTAAAGGAAGGGGACAACTGATGTAGTCTAGGGAGGGAAACAACTGAAGTAGTCCATACAGACTTTCAAGAAAAAAAATCAGGGCCTTTTTTTTAGGGCCTAAAATTTACAAAAATAGGGCCATCAGGGCACACGAAAATGCTGAAAAGTGCTCACCACTGCCTCCCACAGATGCCATTTTCTCCAATACAGACCCCATTCAGCAAGCACCTAATCACTTTCTGGTATGAATCTTGTCAATTCTATGTCCGTATACGAAAAAAAAAGAAATCTTTTACAATGGCTAGAGTAAACACAGTGTTCTTGCAGCACACACAAGGCGGAAGTCTTAGGAATACAAGTCACAAGATGAAGAAAAAAGTAGGCCTATGCTTTCTTTCACCTGACTAACACTAGTAACAGCTGCCTTGTCCTTGATTGATTGACTAGCGCACACTGCCTCTGGTGAAGGAGAGAACAGTCCAGTCCAGTGAGAACAGTCCAGTGCTCAAGTCATCCTCCTATTGTCCCCTTGGAAATACTTTTGATTTATTCCAAGGCTACCTTTTACAGTTGGGGCTGCTGTCCTCATTCCCTTGTCAATTGGTCAGCTTCTTCATTTCCATATATAGTGCAGTATGAAGGTGTTCACTGGATGGGAGTATTTTCAGTAACCGAGAAATGGTAATCATTTTAGATCAGTAGTACCATAGGATGATGACTATTGTTATATATAGTGGAAAAATGTAGTGGTGATGGTGCAAGTTGGGGGGATAAAGGAAAATATCAATGACCTGTGGGTGATGCTCATTGGCATGGGTGGGATCCATAGTACTGTAGGATGATGGTCATTGTGGTAAGTGGAATAATAAGGTGGCATTAGTATAATATTGCAGGTGAGAAAGAGGGTGGAGGGGGGGGGTAGGGGTAGATGACTGATGGGTGATGATCATGTATGATTTGAGATAAACAGTACTGTAGGATGATGATAATTGTTGTATAAGTGGGATAATGTTGTGGCATTGGTGTAAAATGCTGGTGGGGGAATGGGGGAGGTGTTCAAAGATGGGTGGATGATGATCATGGTCAAGGTGTAGGTATGATCCACAGTGGTGTAGGATGATGGTCATTTTTGTAAAAGGAGTAGGATAGTGTATTGGCAAGTACGTTAATGCCAGTGGGGGAATAAAAGGAAATGATCAATGACTGATGATAGATGTTGATCACTGAGATGAGATCTACAGTACTATAGGGTGGTGACCATTGTCATAAGTGAAATACTGTGGTGGCATTGATGTAGTAATGCCGGTGGGGGGGGGGGGAGAAAAAAAAAGGAATAAATTTGATGACTGATGGATAATTGGTCATTGTCGTAAGTGGGACAAACAGTGATATAGGATGATGATCATTGCCATAAGTGAAATAGCATGACAGCATTGGCATGATAATGCCAGTGAGTTTAAAAAAAAAAAAAAAAAAAAAAAAAAAAACACTGGGGGGGGGGGGGGGGGGGGGGGGGGGGTCAATGATCAATGACTGATTGATGGTGATGGTTGTCACAGGTGAAATCATCTCCATCTCACGCACACACGCATGCATGATACATGCACGCACACACACATGTACATACACCCACACACACACAGATGCATACATACGTACAGGCACATCCACACACACACACACACACATATGCAAAAAAAAAAAAAAAAAAAAAAAAAAGATTGGCATACACAGGACATCTTAGTGGTGGTGGTAATGATAGTGGTCATATATGGGAATCTGTGTTTAAAAAAAAAAAAAAAAAACCCCTCCCCCCCCCCCCCCCCACCAAAACATGTACATACATCTAAGCATACCTATATATATATAGAGGGGGAGACACAAGTCCACTTAGTATACTTGTACACAGAGGGGTGGGGGGGGGAACATAATGTGGACAAAGGAAAGGAAGTGGTCAGTGGGGGGGGGGGGGGGGGGGGGGGGGGGGGGCAGTGCAAGTTAATGTGGTGTGAGTGGGTGTGTAATTTTGTGGAATATATTGTGGGTTGCAGTTGAGGTGGTGGACTGGTGTAATCATGTAGTTGTGTTAGGATGCTGGCTGGTGATTCAGATATGGGGGTGAAGGGAAAGAGCGGGGGTGTTAGAGGGGCAGTAGGGCCAAACGAAGTTGCAGTAGAAGCACTAGAACTCGTTGAAGGACCAGCAACAAAGTGCTTTTCTGAGCAAAAACTTTGATGTACTAGTACTACTTGAGGCTTGCCCACTGTCACAATCTTTAAAAAAAAAAAAAAAAAAAAAAAAAAAAAACTATTTAAGGACACTGCCGCTGTAGCACTAGCCTTCTCCAGGTCTGAATGTTTCTTCCCTTTTTGGGTGAGTCTGAAGGGCTTTTTCACCGATTTTCCCAAGCTGAAACCCCTTCTTACAAAAACTACAATAGAACCGATATTTGTCCAAGTTATCTTGGCGAAGCCAGAGTTTATATTCAGATTTATCAAGCCACAGATCTTGAATAAGCACTTCCCCATGTTTCTGAGTGAAAATGATGAAATCTTATAAAGAAACTCCCAATGAAATGTCAAATTTCGTTGAAAAACGAACTGTGGTCTTGCTACGTTCTACACATGGAAAGTCCAAGATGGCTGACAGCACATTTACTTTCTCGTGGAGTTACTTCCCTTGAACGACTTTACACCATGATCGATCAGTACTGATTCGGCATTTACCTATTATGAAACAAAAAAAAAAAAAAAATTTTTTTTTAGGCTGTTCTGGTTTTAGGGCCTTTTAGGGCCTCCAGCCTCTTCACTTTGATTTTTAAGGCCTTTAGGGGCCCCTAATTTTTGCCTTAAAAGGTTAGGGCCTTTTAGGGCCCTGTGCGAACCCTGAGAAAGGAAGACGTGAAATAGTCCTTGAAGCGGGCAAGTGAAGCAGACAAGAAGGGAGACAACTGATACAGTCCTGGAAACAGACCACTGAAGAAGTTGAGGAAGGAGACAACCGATATAGTTCACAAAGCAGACCACTGAAGAAGCTGAGGAAGGAGACAACCGATATAGTTCACAAAGTAGAGACCACTGAAGAAGTTGAGTTAGGAGACAACCGATATAGTTCACAAAGTAGACCACTCAAGAAGTTGAGGAAAGAGACAACTGATATAGCCCAGAAAGCGGACAGCTGAAGCAATCAAGAAGGGAAGATGTGAAATAGTCCTTGAAGCGGGCTAGTGAAGCAGTCCGAAAAGGGGACAAGTGAAGTAGTCTATGAAGGGGGACAACTAAAGCAGTCCAGAAATTAAATAAATGTTAGTAAAATCAACATGCCCATCAGACAGTCATGAAACAATTATGTTTTCCTGCTATGCTCATTTGAAACTTTAGTAGCACGACAAACACAGGAAATGAGTGCTCCAGAGTCATCGTAAGAAAAACATCACCATGAGTGTTGGCAAACTTTAGCCTTCAGAAAGGATTATGGATGGGCAGACCAATGGCTGCCTTGTCTTCAGTCTCAAATTATGGACCACCAGAAACAGAAGGGGGCAAATTTATCTTTAAGTCTAATGAAATGGAAAATGGCAAACGTAAGGGGCACATCAAAGGCATAGTTGTCTTAAGTCTAATGAAATGGACTATGGCAAACAGAAGGCACACATCAATGGCAGAGTTGTCCTTAGTCTAATGAAATGGACTATGGCAAACAGAAGGCACACATCAATGGCAGAGTTGTCCTTAGTCTAATGAAATGGACTATGGCAAACAGAAGGCACACACATCAATGGCAGAGTTGTCCTTAGTCTAATGAAATGGACTATGGCAAACAGAAGGCACACATCAATGGCAGAGTTGTCCGAAGTCTAATAAAATGGACAATGGCAAACAGAAGGGGCACACCAATGGCATAGTTGTCCCGAGTCTAATAAAATGGACTATGGCAAATAGAAGGCACACATCAATGGCAGAAGTGTCCTAATTCTAATGAAATGAATAATGGCAAACAAAAGGGACGCATCAATGGCACTGTTGTCCTGGGTCTAGATGGGGCACATCAATGGCAGAAGTGTCCTAAGTCTAATGAAATGGACAATGGCAAACAGAAGGGACACATCAACGGCAGAGTTGTCCTGAGTCTAATAAAATGGACTATGGCAAACAGGAGGCACACACCAATGGCAGAGTTGTCCTTAGTCTAATAAAATGGACTACAGCAAACAGAAGGCACACATCAATGGCAGAAGTGTCCTAAGTCTAATGAAATGGACTATAGCAAACAGAAGGCACACATCAATGGCAGAGTTGTCCTTAGACTAATGAAATGGACTTTGGCAAACAGAAGGCACACATCAATGGCAGAGTTGTCCTTAGACTAATGAAATGGACTTTGGCAAACAGAAGGCACACATCAATGACAGAGTTGTCTTGAGTCTAATGAAATGGAATATGGCAAACAGAAGGCACACATCAATGGCAGAAGTGTCCTAAGTCTAATGAAATGGACAATGGCAAACAGAAGGCACACATCAATGGCAGAAGTGTCCTAAGTCTAATGAAATGGACTATGCCAAACAGAAGGCACACATCAATGGCAGAGTTGTCCTTAGTCTAATAAAATGGACTATGGCAAACAGAAGGCACACATCAATGGCAGAGTTGTCCTTAGTCTAATGAAATGGACTATGGCAAACAGAAGGCACACATCAATGGCAGAGTTGTCCTTAGACTAATGAAATGGACTTTGGCAAACAGAAGGCACACATCAATGGCAGAGTTGTCCTGAGTCTAATGAAATGGTCTATGGCAAACAGAAGGCACACATCAATGACAGAGTTGTCCTTAGACTAATGAAATGGACTATGGCAAACAGAAGGCACACATCAATGGCAGAGTTGTCCTTAGTCTAATGAAATGGACTATGGCAAACAGAAGGCACACATCAATGGCAGAGTTGTCCGAAGTCTAATAAAATGGACAATGGCAAACAGAAGGGGCACACCAATGGCATAGTTGTCCCGAGTCTAATAAAATGGACTATGGCAAATAGAAGGCACACATCAATGGCAGAAGTGTGTCCTAATTCTAATGAAATGAATAATGGCAAACAAAAGGGACGCATCAATGGCACTGTTGTCCTGGGTCTAGATGGGGCACATCAATGGCAGAAGTGTCCTAAGTCTAATGAAATGGACAATGGCAAACAGAAGGGACACATCAACGGCAGAGTTGTCCTGAGTCTAATAAAATGGACTATGGCAAACAGGAGGCACACACCAATGGCAGAGTTGTCCTTAGTCTAATAAAATGGACTACAGCAAACAGAAGGCACACATCAATGGCAGAAGTGTCCTAAGTCTAATGAAATGGACTATAGCAAACAGAAGGCACACATCAATGGCAGAGTTGTCCTTAGACTAATGAAATGGACTTTGGCAAACAGAAGGCACACATCAATGGCAGAGTTGTCCTTAGACTAATGAAATGGACTTTGGCAAACAGAAGGCACACATCAATGACAGAGTTGTCTTGAGTCTAATGAAATGGAATATGGCAAACAGAAGGCACACATCAATGGCAGAAGTGTCCTAAGTCTAATGAAATGGACAATGGCAAACAGAAGGCACACATCAATGGCAGAAGTGTCCTAAGTCTAATGAAATGGACTATGCCAAACAGAAGGCACACATCAATGGCAGAGTTGTCCTTAGTCTAATAAAAATGGACTATGGCAAACAGAAGGCACACATCAATGGCAGAGTTGTCCTTAGTCTAATGAAATGGACTATGGCAAACAGAAGGCACACATCAATGGCAGAGTTGTCCTTAGACTAATGAAATGGACTTTGGCAAACAGAAGGCACACATCAATGGCAGAGTTGTCCTGAGTCTAATGAAATGGTCTATGGCAAACAGAAGGCACACATCAATGACAGAGTTGTCCTTAGACTAATGAAATGGACTATGGCAAACAGAAGGCACACATCAATGGCAGAGTTGTCCTGAGTCTAATGAAATGGACTATGGCAAACAGAAGGCACACATCAAAGGCAGAGTGTGTCCTAAGTCTAATGAAATGGACTTTGGCAAACAAAAGGCACACATCAAAGGCAGAGTTGTCCTGAGTCTAATGAAATGGACTATGGCAAACAGAAGGCACACATCAATGACAGAGTTGTCCTGAGTCTAATGAAATGGACTTTGGCAAACAGAAGGCACACATCAAGGGCAGAGTTGTCCTGAGTCTAATGAAATGGACTATGGCAAACAGAAGGCACACATCAAAGGCAGAGTTGTCCTGAGTCTAATGAAATGGACTATGGCAAACAGAAGGCACACATCAATGGCAGAGTTGTCCTTAGTCTAATGAAATGGACTATGGCAAACAGAAGGCACACATCAATGGCAGAGTTGTCCTTAGTCTAATAAAATGGACTATGGCAAACAGAAGGGGCACATCAATGGCAGAATTGTCCTAAGTCTAATGAAATGGATAATGGCAAACAGAAGGCACACATCAATGGCAGAAGTGTCCTTAGTCTAATAAAATGGAATATGGCAAACAGCAGGGGCACATCAATGGCAGAGTTGTCTTCAGTCTCACATTATGGACTACGTGAAACAGACTTGCAATCAATCTTACAATGGACAAGGAGAAACTTAAGTGGCATATCAACAGCAGAGTTGCATTCATTCAATCTCACCTGCAATGACCAGCATCATCTTGCGGCGAGCACCAAAAGTGCCAATACCAGCTCTTTCAGGTCCTCTTCATTCAATGTCAGGAACGTGGAGAAATCAATCTGTATCAACAAGGTAATGGCTTATGCATGTGTTAATGCATTTGTTAAATGTTAATGGACTCGAGGTGATTTAGTAGGTTTGTTTCTGTTTTTTCAGCAGACAACTATGTTTGTGCATTAGGTCACCCCAGAATGTTCTGTCCTTACAGTCTGGGGGAGGGGTGGGGGTGGGGAGTCATTATAGGAACTTTCCAGGAATAAAGGCAACCAGGAATAACAGACACTGAAAATCAATTTATAAACTATTATATCTTTAAGTAACTAACTGGTTCTCCAAAAAAAAGTCACAGTTACAATACACAAAAAAAAAGCAATGATTTCATCTCTGCCTTGCAAAGTTGTTGCTAAAACTTCACACCAACCCTCTGACGCCAGTTCATCAACATGTCCTGCTAAAAGTTTTCTGTGCAGAACATTAAACACCGGACAGGCTGTATTTTCTATTTTTCATTTAAGTCTCAGAATATGATAAAATCTGCACGATGATGAAGAGTGTAAATCATTATACAGCTGCTCTTCAGATGAGCAATGAAAGAGACACTAATTCCAGGACAACTTTTAGCATGCATGTGTGTGTGCATGCATGTGTGCGTGCGTGCACGCATGCATTTTTGTGTGAGTGTGTGTGTCTGTACATGCATATGTAAATGAACGAGTCACATTTGGTCCTTTTGTAGAAAACTAAAAACCCACTCAGTAATGTAAAGTAGTAAAGTTCAGGTTTTGGAAACTGAGCACCATGAAAATCTAAAAGCTCCAGACGACGCATTCATGTATGTGTGTGTGTGTGTGTGGGGGGGGGGGGGGGGGATGGGTTGGGGGAGAGGAGGTATGCATATGTATATGTGTTTGAGTGAGTGTGTGCATGCATGCATTTGTGAATAACAATATTCACATAAATGATGTCTAGTTTCATAAACACACAGAAAAAAAAAGAACTGAAAACATTACTTCAGTTTATTTCTTCCATGTAATAACGAGAGAGAGGATGTGTATCATTAAAGTATGAAAAGAAAAGCAACCTTCATTGATGAACACAGAACAGAGAGCCAACATCAGGTCAGACACAGGGGCAGAACCAGACCAACAGGTCCAACTATCCACCCACCTCCTGCTGCTGGAAGACATCAGTGTACTTCCCCAGGCCCAGTTTGCTGAACAGTTCCGCCAAGTCGACTTTGGAAACTGCGTCTGTCCTGGACGACTGTGGGCAAGGCTGCTGCGCTCCTTGCTGATGCTGGGTACTTCTGCAGTTGTCTGCAATGTGTCACCATCAAGGCACGGTTATAGCCCAGTCTGCCCTATCAGAACTGATGTGACAAGTCGCCATCATGTTTATAATCCGGTCAATCAGGACTGATGCAACAAGTCACCATGGTTATAGCCCAGTCACTGCTCACAGGGACTGATGCAACAAGTCACCATGTTCACAGCCCAGTCACTGCTCACAGGACTGATGCAACAAGTCACCATGTTCACAGCCCAGTCACTGCTCACAGGACTGATGCAACAAGTCACCATGTTCACAGCCCAGTCATTGCTCACAGGACTGATGCAACAAGTCACCATGTTCACAGCCCAGTCATTGCTCACAGGACTGATGCAACAAGTCACCATGTTCACAGCCCAGTCACTGCTCACAGGACTGATGCAACAAGTCACCATGTTCACAGCCCAGTCACTGCTCACAGGACTGATGCAACAAGTCACCATGTTCACAGCCCAGTCACTGCTCACAGGACTTGTGCAACAAGTCACCATGTTCACAGCCCAGTCACTGCTCACAGGACTGATGCAACAAGTCACCATGTTCACAGCCCAGTCACTGCTCACAGGACTGATGCAACAAGTCACCATGTTCACAGCCCAGTCATTGCTCACAGGACTGATGCAACAAGTCACCATGTTCACAGCCCAGTCACTGCTCACAGGACTTGTGCAACAAGTCACCATGTTCACAGCCCAGTCATTGCTCACAGGACTGATGCAACAAGTCACCATGTTCACAGCCCAGTCACTGCTCACAGGACTGATGCAACAAGTCACCATGTTCACAGCCCAGTCACTGCTCACAGGACTGATGCAACAAAGTCACCATGGTTATAGCCCAGTCATTGCTCACAGGACTGATGCAACAAGTCACCATGGTTATAGCCCAGTCACTGCTCACAGGACTGATGCAACAAGTCACCATGGTTATAGCCCAGTCATTGCTCACAGGACTGATGCAACAAGTCACCATGTTCACAGCCCAGTCACTGCTCACAGGACTTGTGCAACAAGTCACCATGTTCACAGCCCAGTCATTGCTCACAGGACTGATGCAACAAGTCACCATGTTCACAGCCCAGTCACTGCTCACAGGACTGATGCAACAAGTCACCATGTTCACAGCCCAGTCACTGCTCACAGGACTGATGCAACAAGTCACCATGGTTATAGCCCAGTCATTGCTCACAGGACTGATGCAACAAGTCACCATGGTTATAGCCCAGTCACTGCTCACAGGACTGATGCAACAAGTCACCATGGTTATAGCCCAGTCATTGCTCACAGGACTGATGCAACAAGTCACCATGTTCACAGCCCAGTCACTGCTCACAGGACTGATGCAACAAGTCACCATGGTTATAGCCCAGTCACTGCTCACAGGACTGATGCAACAAGTCACCATGTTCACAGCCCAGTCATTGCTCACAGGACTGATGCAACAAGTCACCATGGTTATAGCCCAGTCACTGCTCACAGGACTGATGCAACAAGTCACCATGTTCACAGCCCAGTCATTGCTCACAGGACTGATGCAACAAGTCACCATGGTTATAGCCCAGTCACTGCTCACAGGACTGATGCAACAAGTCACCATGTTCACAGCCCAGTCACTGCTCACAGGACTGATGCAACAAGTCACCATGTTCACAGCCCAGTCACTGCTCACAGGACTGATGCAACAAGTCACCATGTTCACAGCCCAGTCACTGCTCACAGGACTGATGCAACAAGTCACCATGTTCACAGCCCAGTCATTGCTCACAGGACTGATGCAACAAGTCACCATGTTCACAGCCCAGTCACTGCTCACAGGACTTGTGCAACAAGTCACCATGTTCACAGCCCAGTCATTGCTCACAGGACTGATGCAACAAGTCACCATGTTCACAGCCCAGTCACTGCTCACAGGACTGATGCAACAAGTCACCATGTTCACAGCCCAGTCACTGCTCACAGGACTGATGCAACAAGTCACCATGTTCACAGCCCAGTCACTGCTCACAGGACTGATGCACAAGTCACCATGTTCACAGCCCAGTCACTGCTCACAGGACTGATGCAACAAGTCACCATGGTTATAGCCCAGTCATTGCTCACAGGACTGATGCAACAAGTCACCATGTTCACAGCCCAGTCACTGCTCACAGGACTGATGCAACAAGTCACCATGTTCACAGCCCAGTCATTGCTCACAGGACTGATGCAACAAGTCACCATGTTCACAGCCCAGTCATTGCTCACAGGACTGATGCAACAAGTCACCATGTTCACAGCCCAGTCATTGCTCACAGGACCGATGCAACAAGTCACAAAGTCGCATATCAAGGCCTCAACTACTATCAACCAGTGTTCTTGAGGGAGGAGGCCTGAGGGGGAAGAGAAGAATTCTTACTGTGGTGGTCTAAATGCCCTATGGAACTATACTTGCGCAGTGAAGATATCTGGCATCTGGGTAAATGCAATGGCAGATACAAGCACCATGCGTGAGTCTCTACATAGATTGCTAACAGTATTCAACATAAAAAAATCCTAACTGCTTTCATTCCTCTTCAACTGAAACAGACATTTCAAATCAATGTCAAGCTATTTTTGAAAAAAATGGACGAGTTTCCATGTTTACTTTCCTCCAACTGCTTAGTCGTTCAAATTTCAAGGTAAAATGTGCATGCACGCACGCACACACACACACACAGTGACACACACACACACACACACACAGTGACACACACACAAGCCAGCAACAATATGAGAAGATGCTTACGTTTTCTCCTTAAGCATGGGTATTCCCCTGGGGCTCTGTTGTAAGGAGAGGTCTTTGTCTTGGAGTCTTTCCAAGGATCTCTGTCTATGTCTTCCAGCTCCATGTCTTGGTACGATCCCTGTACACACAAAATTCATGCCAAAACAAGTCATAAAGATATCTACCACTTCACTCCACTTCAGTGGACACAGTCTTCCTCAAGTGTTTCTTGAACAATTCAGTAATGTGAGTATGTCTGTGTTTACGACTATCAATCTACATCCATGTAAGAGTAGCAGAGATGGCATCAGGTGGAGATACCCGAGTATGGCATGAAACTGTACAATGAATGCAAGTATACATGTTGTAAGTATGCAGAAGTCTATGGAGGTCAGTGGACAAACAATATGATAGAAAAAAAAGACTGTTACATATTGCCTACCAGTCCATAATATGTGTGACTGTAAGCCTTTCAAAGTAAATCTCCATCACTGTCAAGATTCTGCCTGAATTAACCATTTTCACACACATAGAAAACACTCAGAAAGAAAGGCAAGATTTACCACAGCTGTTCATATGAATTCTAAAACCATTTCCATCACTTTAAGATAAAACAAAACATAAGCCCCACCTCAGCCAGCTCTGATGGCGACGGCACAGTGCCCTGATCATCCATCCGTGACTGAGAGATACCCAGCTGACCCAGTCGGTCACGAATGGCTGACTCTGGCATGGACTTGGAAAAAGCCAAAGCCTGACCAGCGGTCAGTGGGAATCCTGGACTCTCCGTTTGGATTCTTCTGCATGGCTGAGGACAACACACATTCCATGTTTTATCATTTCTACAGAAAACAGGCAATCAAAATCAGATTCATTCATTTCAAAACAATAGAGCTCATTTCAAAGTTTTCTGAACAAGAAACAAGATAATTTACTGTAAACATACTGCATTTTTTCTGTTCTGCAGACAAAAAAAAACCCCAAAACAACTTCATCTATAAGTTTCATAATCCTATGCAGTTGTTTTCTCTCTCATCAATAACCCCAAACAACAAAGCAGCATTTGATTAAAAAGGAATATGTCCCCAGACCTTCATTATCTCTGTTCTTCCCATCTGATCTGCTGCAGTGAAAAAGGCACTATGCTGACTTCCTTTGCTGGATGTGGCAAAATGTACCAATGTGTGGTATATCATAATTCTACACTGAGAAACCTGCCTACTCATATCTGCTCCTTGGTCTGACACAAATCAGAGATCTTGGAAGGTAGCACTTCTTACCTTCAATGCCAGCAGTTTCTTCTGCTCATAGTCGAAAGGATAGGGGAGGGGCGAGGTGAAGAGAGAAGAAGAGCTGTTGCTAGGTGCTGTGCCTGGTGCCATCTTCTCTGAACTATCAGACTCCGCTCCCGAAGAATCTGCTGACCTCTCCCCGTTTCTGATCAGAAAATTACTGTACAAGAGCTCGTCAAAAAAGGTTCCACAACAAAACATGTACAAGAAATCACTCAGAAAGATACAATCAGTTTAAACATTACATGGCAATAATTGCTCTTTGTCAGCCTGAGCTTTCAGTTAAATAATACACTGGTCACCCAGTTCAAGGCATCTATCAAACATCTATCAAACATTGCTTTGGCTACACAGCTAAGTAGTTATGCAACTATGAAATCTTCCTGCACTTGTCTACATTCACAAACAATTGAATATATGTATAAGACCTGAAATGTTCAATTAATCATCCATTTATGCTTTCAAGGTTAATCAGAAGATTCATCCAACATTTCAGTGTCTGACAAACATCAGTCAACCCTGGCCATGTGCTTCCTGTCAAGAGATCAAGCGGCAGACTTCCCATTTTGTTTATTTATCCTGTCAGTCACATAAACTCCCATGTCACTCCATCACACCATTTCCCCATGCCCAGACACACACACACACACACACACACATGCACACACACACACACACACACACAAAATGCTTCAATTTAAAGAGTTTTACAATACTTCTTCCAGCTAGTATCCAGTGTAAACAAGTGATTGTAAAATGTAAATGTCCATTCAATGCAACTAAGCAATTTCAATGCCCAAGCAGCACCGGATCAATTATGATAACTCAGAAAAGTGTATACTGTATGGATGTGTTTGAAATTTCTTCTTTTTTCTTTTTTTTTTTTTTTTTAGTGGTGGTGTGTAAAGTGACAAAAGATGTGGGAATTTGTTACTCACATACAGATTCTGAATTTTCCACCTTCAGGAATGCTTCTACAATGCTTGCTAGCAATGAATGGCACACAGACCTGTGTGCAGCAAATAATATCCACTGATAAAATCTTACAAAAACTTGATGCAATTCGGAACTGCTTTTTTCTCTTTTTGTCTTCTATAAAAACTGTACCCCGATTCTGTAACTTCATCCGACACTCTTAAAACCAAAAAAAATTCCTAATTAATTGTACAACGGTCGGTGAGCAGACATGGGCGGACTGGTAATCCATAGGTCAGTTAATGCGGCATAGATATTCATGAAGACCGAAGCTGTAGACACTCACTCTATCCTGGAGGACATGCTGCTGCCGCTGAAGAGGGTGGCTGTGACAGGCAGGGGCTGGTTGACAGCAGAGGTGGTCTTGCTCAGGCCCAGCAAGTCCAGGGTGTGCCCACTGCTGCTGAGGGTGGAGGTGTCCCGCGTGATCAGATTCTCCAGTGAGTCCTCCGACTGCAGCACTGTCAACACAAGGCACTCAGGTTAATACACAACACAAACCTCACACAGGTACAAGGTGTTTCTGTCAATACACCGTTCTTATTTCAGTACAAGGCACTTCCGTTTATCAGATAATTATGTCATACGGATACAAGTTAATCAGATAATTATGTCAAACAGATTTCAGGCACTTGTGTTCTACAAGGCACCTATTTGGATATAAGGCACATGTGTCGACACAAGCCACTATTCTTATTACATTGCACTTGCGTCTCTGCCAATCCAAGGCACTTGCATCAATAGAAGAAAAAATGTGATGTAATACACTTGCGTCGACACCTTGCACTTATGTCTAACCCAATACAAGGCACTTGTGTCAATGCAACAAACATATATTGATACAAGGATTTGCGACATTAGAAGGCATGCCAAGTAGATACAAAGCACCTGTATAAGGAACCTATGTTAACACAAGGCACATGTCGAAAGATTCTGTAAACACAAGGCACTTGTGCCAATAAAATCAGCCGCACTTATGTCTGTGCCAGTACAAGGCACTTGCTTCGATTCCAGAAACTTAATGTATGTTCATACACAGCACTTGTGTCCAAACAAGGGATTTGTTTCAATACAAAGCACTGGCAATACACAATACCTGCATCAATACAAAGCACTGTATCATTACACGACAACTACATCTTTGCAAGACATGTTTATAGGAAGCCATAATGTTGATTAAAGACACTTAAGACAATACAAGGTACTTACGTTTTGTGTTGACAGACAGTTCTTATGTTTATACAAGGTATTTATTCAATACAAAGCACTGATGTTAATATCAGATATTCAATTCATGTACGATGTATAAATGCAAATCTCAATATTTATTTGAACTGTTTTGTAAACATAGGCTCATGATTTTTTTGAGTTGTACATGAACACATATGAACTGCATTGTGAATACAAGTTCTTAAGTAACCTGTTTATAAACACAACTTACGCAAAGTATACCTTGGTATACTCAAATGAACTCTACACATAGGCTAGAACACCAAGGCTACATCAAAATGTTATGCTCTGCTTAGTCATGCCGGAATTGTCTTGCGTTGTGACAAGCTCCAAGCATAACATTATCAGTCTCCAAAATCCCCTTAAGTCGGAGTGTGGCTGCCCATGTGGCAGGTAATCAAAAACAGTCACACACATAATGTTCTCATCCCCAGCTGATGCATTGTACCATAGTGTGCAGGTACTTCAGCTGTTCTGATGATCCCTGGAGTCCTTTAGCCTGTGTACGACGACGACAAAAACAACAAATGAAATCTACATACAAGGCGCTTGTGTAAATGACACTGTAAATGTAAGACACTTGTGATGGCTGTACTGTAAGTGCAAGACACTTGAGTCAACTACAGTGTAGACACAGGGAGCTTATATGAAATATACCATCTTCATGTATTCTGTAGTAGTTTTAAACGGATTTGAATTGTCCTACTCTCAGTTCCCGCAATCACACGATTTTGGACATGATCACATTTGATTTTGAATGGATCAAGCATTTTGCTGTCAAATTCTTTTGTTTTTATGCAGTTGTCATAAATATACTATTCTCTGTAGTTCATACCAAGTGCTCAGAAGTGTAACTGAACTTGTGTGGGAGGATAGAGAGCATGAAGAAGGGGATTACAGTTTTTGTTTTTCTGCAAATGTGTATCATTTTGGATTATTTACATCATGTGAACTGTGTGGATTCCTCACTGAAAGTAAGCATTTTTGATCAATATAGGGTTTCTTCTATCCAATGGTATATGTTTCATGCTCCTAGGTGAAGTGGTTGATTTTTATGATTTTTTTCAAATTGCCAAAAATCGTGTGATCTGAGGGACTGGTCCATTTTGGCTGTGACATGATCGAGTTAAAAGTACCAAATGTTATGACTGATTTTTTTTCCCCAAACAGTTACTTTGATATAACCGAAATTTCAAAAAACTTCACCATAACAGGACAACTCAAATGTCATCTAACACTAAGCGCAATCATAACAGACATATCTAAATGACTTGCTCCGTCCAAAAATAAAACATGGTGGTGTTCGGTGTTTTTGTTTCATCAGCATGACTTAAATCCAGCAGGTCATCTGCTGCAGGAACTGTGAAACCGAAGTTTTGTGCATTGCCCTTCAAGTGAAGTAAGTCTGAGGTCTGATGTTTATATAATCACCAAATTCTGTATCATTAGCATGTATATAACTCAAGAACATTCAAAACAATGTCGCATTGCCGATTTCTAATATCCGTGTGCACACTGGGGACCAAAGGTTATGGCTATACTCTGAAGGCTGGTTTTCTTCTAACACTGAAAAGATGCAGACACATGGATGAGGACATGGGGGGTTGAGCACAGAATGGAGTCACTGGAGGAAAAGACCACAGGCAGCACAACCAAGCAGAGAAAAAAACCAACCAGATCTGTGCCTGAAGCTACCCAAGGACTGTGGGCTGCCGCTGCTGCTGTCGGTGGCTGGGCTGGTGCATCCACTGCTGTTGCCACTGGACCCTTCACACAAACGGCACACTTCATTTGATGCTGCAGTTTTCAATTGTCACTCTTTGCTGTTCACTATGTTACCCAGGTATTTTACCAGCAGCCTGGATTTAACCTCAGATTAGAAGCAGGACACGGTTTGTTACTCATTTGTGTGTGTGTGTGTGTGTGTGTGTGTGTGTGTGTGTGCGTGTGCGAGTGCGTGTATGCGCGTGCACACACGCATGTGTGTGTGTGTGTGTGTGTGTGTGTGTCACTCTGTGTGTGTGTGTGTGTGTGTGTGTATGTGTGTGCGCGCGCGCCACTGCTGTGTGTGTGTGTGTGTGTGTGTGTGTGTGTGTGTGTGTGTGTGTCACTGTGTACGCGCGCGCGTGCGTGTGTGTGGGTGTCACTGTGTGTGTGTGTCACTCAGTGTGTGTGTGTGTGTGTGTGTGTGTGTGTGTGTGTCTATATGTATGTGTGGTGTGTGGTGTGCGCGTGTGTGTGTGTGTGTGTGTGTGTGTGTGTGTGTGTGTGTGTGTGTGTGTGTGAATCATGTGCACACTCCAGATCAAAATGAATATTAACTACTAAAAAAATAAAAAGGTTACCCACCAAAAAAAAAAAACAATTTTGAAAAGTATGAAGAAGTCACATCAACCATTATAACCATCACATTCTGGAGCTGTCACTTTCTTCTGCACCATACCAATTTCAAATAATAAGAGCTATGACACACTATCAGCCTCAGGTCACTGACATCTGCGCATGTTCAGTTACCTTTTTATCTCCAGACAACAAACCTCTCACAATTCACATACTTCTCTATGCTCCTGCGAGAGGACTCACCTTGATTTTTGGGTGTTGGGACCCTGATGAAAGCACCTGTGTCAACATTCTGAAATCCGTTGCGGTGGGAGACGACGTCATATGAGGTCTGGACGGAATGGGAGTGGGCAGGAGTCACCACCATCAAAGGCCCATATACACCTGCTGTGAACATCACAAAATGACAACGTAGGTCATCATCATGTATACATTCAATACTTCACACAGCACAGTGCTGATTTTAGTTTCAAAAAGGGGACTCTACAGCCCTCTCATCATTATAAAAACGGGGTCAGATTAAGTCTGGGGCGGGCCCTTGAAACAGTGACTTATCCTCCTCTATCTTTTTTTTCTGTAAGCTGGAATCATATTCATGATCAGCAGACCTACCTACACTAACTCCTTCAGAAAACTCGGCTCTATCTGGGATGCATCTCACTTTAATTCTTCAATCCTAGTAATGTTTCTCTGTATGCTTCTCCAATCCTAGCTTTTTTTTCCCCACAGACACACCCATAAAACCAAAACTAAAGTTTGCTTCATCTTGCTTGAAATTTATTATTGGCCAGAGATATGCAGCGGAAAACTATTTCTGGAAATCAAACGTTGCAAGCAGCCACTGGCTGAAAGAAAACAGACCAATAATAAATTTCTACGCTGATAAAGTATGGATGCATGTGCAATGTTCATCACTTTAGCAGATGACGCAATCATGCAGTTGCACCTGATGTGTCAAGCTATGGAACTCGTGAATGTTGTATTTCTTCAATCTGGCTGGTAAAAGCTGTGTGCTCATCTTCCATTCTGGTGTCCACTGAACAAATCTAGTGGGATTCCGGCAATTCTGTGGTCAAGAATCAACACCACAGCATCACATGAACAATTCCATCTTCATTTTGCTTGACAAAATGACTCGATGTAACCTCTCTGCGATACATACTCAACATATAGCTTTCAAAGTTTTGAAAAAAAAAAAACCATTTCCATTCCCTGTAAACAAAATGCTTCTTTAGCATAATTTTGGCCATACAGAGCTGGCAAACTGGTAAGAACTATAAATATCTTGACAAGGTAGTGTTTCACACCAGATTTATGCTTGTTTAGTGTCTCACATTCTCTGTGCAATACTCCCTATCAGCTTTCAAACCTAGAACATCTGAAAGCTTTAAAAAGCTGCTGACAGCCTCCTGATTATCTTATTTACAATCTTAATCACACACTCCTTCTCTGTCAAATGTATGCATCAGCATGAGTAAGAGGGAGGACAGCGGAAGGGTGGCATGAGAATGGGTGTGGAGAGGTGAGGGAGGCGGATGGGGACAGGGGGAAGGACATAGTTTAGATCTTTCAGAAGGTATGTTTGTATGAGCACACTGCACCCTAAAACCACAGGTGGAATTGTAAACATAAATCCCTTGTTTATCATCATCATCATCTGACAATATAAATCAGACTCACTGATAAACCTACACCACTCATCCTTCCATCTGCACACTGACCAGTGAGAGACTGACCTGCAGGTGCCCCCTGAAGCCACTGTGCCACATTAGGGCTGTGTGTGGGGAGAGGACTGCCCAGAGAGGCTGGGTGGTGGTGGTGGTGGCCATTCACCATTAACACCGACCCTGCATGGTTGGCATTCAGCAGGGCCTGAGTGTTGTATAACCCTGAAAAGACACATCCTTATCATCAACTGAAACCTGCCTATCACATAGCGACAAACTGTTCTCCTTCCCTGACATGACCTGACAAAAATAAGTCCTCCTATTGTATGCTTACAAACAGTACAAATAAAAAGTTTCCTGTCATATCTTGACACATGAAACTCTTCTACCAGATCTTCACATTTCTTGAGCTGTTCTTAAGGTCTATGCAGGCCCACATTCATATTTCTGTATTTTTTTTCCAGTGTCATTTTGAGAAACTTCCATACAGGCAAATCAATAATTTTCACAAACAAAATGTATGCAATTTTTACTGTCAACAATAAGTCTGTTTCAATCACATCTGAGACAGGCTAAAGGTTCACTTGATTTTGCTTGCCAAGCTTTTTTCCCATGATTTTTTCATGACCCTGACCCTGCACCACTTTCACATTCTGGGAAAATCATCTTTTTTTAATTCCATGACCTGTGCGGACCCTGTGTTCTTGTCAACTCTTTTCCCGCCACCCTAATGTTCTTTTCAATTCACCTAATTCAGACCCGTTTACTCTTTTCACAACAAATACGTTAAGTATTCTGAAATAAACATCAGTTTTTAAATACAACACTGAGGTCTAACTTACAATTCTTCCCTCAAGCAAAATGATGCAATTTCAATTCCACGAAGAAAAAGAAAACTGTTCATACCTTAATATTTGGCAGTCAGACACCTTGTATCACTTTGTTTGGTCAGATACCTATGCATCTTTTTGTTCGTTCATTGCCTTCTTCCTGATTTTGGAAATGCTTTGAAGCCCCTCACTTATTCAGGATGTAAGCATGTATACAAACACTCATAAACATTATCTTGTAAACATTTGGCTCTCCCTTAAAGAACAGAGACTATCGTTTTCATCAAAATAGCTCATACATATTGACGAGGTCAACTTCAAAAGGGTAAAAACCATTACCAGTTCTGTACAAAAAACCATTACCAGTTCGGTACAAACATTATCTACAATCAGACCCATCTATCCAATTTTATGCCTCCAAGGAACCTCAAATATTGGCACGCAAGTAAAATATCCAAAATGTCTTATATAATTTTCACAGCTATTTGTGAGGGAAAATAACCTCTCTTTTCTCTCTATCTCTTTAGGCTAAAAGGTGTGGGGGTTGGGGGGGGAGGCAATTACAAACATGTGACGAGGGAAGGAGGATTATCAAGAAGAGATGTGAGTCTGGAAGAAGAGGAGTGGGGTGGAGGGATGGGCAGGGAAGTAGGTGTGGGTCAGTACTGTGACACTGTCTGTTAACAAAAATTTCAATCATTTCTCTGGAGGAAATTTTCCATACCCCCATTAGTGCCAAACTTTGAGATGTTGATTTTTCAAAAATTTCTTATTGACCATTATAATATTCTTATCCCTCATTATCATTACTCTCATCATTATCATTATGATTAATAATATATATATTTTTTAGACATGT
>JADBJO010004165.1:202500-210131 GCA_016801955.1 Conus betulinus | reverse complement strand
CAAAAACACAGTCAACCAATTTCACAGTTTTGGTCAGTTAACGCCAATCCTGAAAAATTCATCTGGACCACCATTCCAGCTGTCAGAGAAGCAAATTTTTCTTTTTTTTTTAGTTTTTTTTTATCAAAAACTGAACTGAACTGAACTTTAAAAGTCACATCTAACACTTAAAAACTGTATGTCAGAAAGCACTAAACATTCTGAGAGTTGTGGTACACACAGATTGGGGCTCTGATAAGAAAACTCTTCTCCATCTTTACAGGGGTCTCTGATCTGCTCCAAACTGGACTAAGAGTGTATAGTCTAAGGCTCAGCCAGACATTCCTACCTGAAAAGTCTTGATCCCGTTCCATCAAGGGCTTTGTTTTTGTTTGGGGGCATTCTGCACCGCCCCAGTTTATAGCCTGCATGTTGAGATAGGAGAACCATCCCTTTTGAACCAACGGCTGAAACTTGGCTTGAACTACTGTTTAAATCTTTCTTCTGAACCCCCCCCAAACCCTGCATATGATTGTGTTTTTGACCCCAAGTTCCAAAAGAAATTTGATGACCACCCCAGTTCCATTCCATCCTTTGGAATTCATAGTCTTCCCCCCATTTGAACAGTGCAGATACAGACCTTGGAGTAGTGTGTGATTTATCCAAGTTTCTTGATAACCCACCATGGACTTTCTTAAGAGATCTAGTTTGATAAAACTGAAAAGATACCACTAGCTTCTTGTTGTAGTTGTAAGTCCTTTTTTGCCAAACTGTGTTTTGAAGTTTCCATCCTTCAGAAGTATTTTAACTGATGGTTCCAAAATCTGAGGATGGTGTTGCCTCTGCTGCATACAAGAAGTCCTTCTTAGAGATGTTCTTTAAACATTCCCACTGACAGCTCAATCTACACTGCTGAATTGACAGCCTTGGTCTTGGCTCTTGGAATGATCCCAAAATCCAAACATAAAGATTTCCTCATTTTGTCAGACTCCTTTTCTTTCTTTGGAGGCCCATTGCCAACCTCAGGCACCCACAGTTGCTGAAATTATTCAGATGTGCACCTCCCTGAAATGAGATTGGTACAACATAGTTATTGTTTGGGTTCCCCCAGCCATATGGGCATTTGTGGCAACAAGTTGGCAACAACTTGCCAAGAGTGTCAAGGAAGAGTTTGAGCAGATTGTCCTATCCCTTACACTGATCTGAAACCAAAAACCCACGCTTACATAAGAAACTCTGGCAAGGAATGGAGCTTGTAGATGGATAACAAACTATTTCACATGAACAATGCCCTGGGGAGCTTTGCCCTTTCGCTGAACAAGATTTCACCCCAGGCATCACTATTTACCATACAGTAAATGAGGGGGGTTGGGTGGGGGATTAATGAGGTAAAAAACACACATTACATCAACTAGTTTGACCGCTGACTTCCATGGTCAGTTGAGGAACGTTTGCAAAAACCGAAAGCGCTTCTGTAAAATGCTTTGGTGTTTGTTGTTTTTTTTATTTAAACTATTTAACAGTCCGTCCAAACCTGAAAGAGATTTTTACCATGTTTTCGAGGTGGCCATAAAGAAGAAACAGTTCTGTGCATTTGCATACAGGCCACTCCTTTTTACCCATTCTTATCTTTTAAAAGGTGAAAAGAAAAGAAGTTTCGTGGTGCATTGCTTGTCATGTACCAGTCTTAGTCAAACATTCTTTTAGAGTGCAGGGACTTGCATGATGTGAGACTTAAACACTTTATGCAGACTTCATGAAAATCTTGTTCAGAAATGTCCAACTTGATGTGACCTTTGAATTTCTGAAAAGAGGTTATGTTTTTTGTCGTCTGATCTAAATTTTATGGAGAAAAAGAATTTGAACATTTCCTGTGTGTTTTTTAGGTGGTGTTTTAAAAGGTTGCATGAATGAGGGTTGGTTTTTTTTTTTTCTTTAATATGACTTGTGAGTATACTTCAGCATTGACAGCCCTGATATGGCCCTTTGTGGTTGGCTGGGCTATGAGCAACATTATCTTACCTTACCTTGCCATTGCCAGCCATAACTTCAAGCACCCTCAGTTGCCTGAAATTATTTGATCTGTAGAGTTCTCTAAAATTAGATGGATACAAACACAGTTTTTGCTTGGTTTCCCAGCCATGTGGACATGCGTGGCAATGAGTTGCTTGATCAGTTTGCCAAGAGGCCCACAAAGAAAGAGTTGAGCAGATTGTCCCTCACACTGATGTGAAACCCAAAGCCCAGGCTTACATCAGAGACCTCTGGCAAGAGGAATGGAACTTGCAGACAGATTATTATTTAAAATCCGTCCAAACCTTGAAGTTTTTACCAGTTCCTGAGGCGGCTGTAAAGAAGAAACAGTCTTGTGCTGTTTGCACACAGACCATCCTTCTACACTCATTCTCATCTTTTATAAGGGTGAAGAAGCTCTGTGGTGCATTCCATGTCATGTACCACTCATGGTGAAACATATTCTTTTAGAGTGCTTAGACTTCCCACAACATGAGACATAAACAAACGCTTTACAGCAAACTTCCTAAAAACCTTATTCAGAGATGTTCCACTTGATGTGATCTTTGAATCTCTGAAAGAGATCATTTTTCATCTGATCTAAGACTTTACGGAAAAAAGATTTGTAACAAAAGTTGCAGTTTGCTTTTAGAAGATGTATTGTAAAGGGTTGTGTGAATGTTTTTTTTCTACGACTTGTGAGTTGACTGTGATGCGGTGACAGCTAGGCTATGAGCAACATTAGCTTACCTTCCCTTGCGTCTGCATGCAGGGTCATGAGGTTCATTGTCCTCTCCAGGGACCCACGGACCATGAAGTGGCATAATAATGGCTTAGTAACCCTGTCTACATGTTTTACCTTTCAAGCCAAACTGCAAAGCCCAAAGAGCGGTCTTTGCTGGCCCTTCCTCTTCAGAGTCAGGCTCTTGTGATTTGTGCATGATGGCAGGAGAGACATGGTGCCACTGTATGACCCAAGAGGATAAGCTCTTAGCTTATACAGGTCATCCACTAGGCTTACTTCTTTGGCCAGAAACCTCTGCCCCCCCCCCCCACAAGAGAGGATATCAGGGCATACACAAAGTCTGGGCTCTGTCCACCGTTGTGCCCTTTGGCAGAATATTGTGGTTACTGATGTTTTTCAGACAGCTAGAAATCTTTACAACCTTTGGTAGGTTCTATGTCAGAGATAGCACATTGAGGCTTTGGACTGTTCAAGTGGAGTAGTTGTTGCAGGCAAAGCGGCCTTTTCAGAGTAATTGTTTTCTTCACTGTTCTATCAAGAAATTAAAGAAGAAAAAAGAGCAAGTATTTCTAGAGGGTGAAGTCAATCAGACTGTTCTTGGAACCTGCCAAAGTTCAATCAGACTACTGTGAACTGGGCCATTAGGGGCTGTAATGTAGAAGAGAGGCTCACTGTTCAAAAGCCAATATTGAGTGTTGCTGTCTGACACATGCACTTCCACAGTGGGACCCCATCACTGGGCAGGAAGGCCATTAATAGTGAAGTTTGTATATATGCAGCATCAGTCCAGTAGTACTGATTATCATTGAATCTGTTGCCTTTAAAAAAAAAAAAAAAAAGGTGGGGGAGGCTGTCTGAGACTCGCACTTACACCAGCAGGACCCCCATCACTGGGCAAGAAGGCCATTAAGAGTGAAGTGTTGTATATATGCAGCATCAGTCCAGTAGTACCTGATTAATCATTGAATCTTGTGCCTTAAAAATAAGGTTGGGTTGGGGGGGGGGGGGGGGGGGGGGGTTTGGGGGGGGGAGTTTGGCACTCACGGGAGATAGGGATAAGCGAATGAGTATAGCAATGTGATGATTTATAAAAAAAAAAATTTTGTGTTGCACATCTATTAACCCTCTTGTATTCATAATGGGGCCGCAGATGGGCGTGTCCTGAGACAGCGTGCTAGATTCGTAACGAAACGGTCGCAGACGGAGAGCTGCCCGCTGCATTGTACAGTACTTTTCCATCACCTGCTATTGTTGTGAAAATGCTCGAGAGCCACTAATCTCTACAAACAAAGGCGACGAGCATCGTGTGACAATCACAAAGGTATCTCCCTGTTGAGCATAGCAGGAAAGATTATGGCCTGTGTCATCCTGAATCGCATCATACACCACTTGATGGATGATATTGTCTCCAAGAGCCAGTGTGGCTTCAGGAGCAACTGGAGGACATCAACATGATCTTCGCTGTTCACCAGCTGCAAGAGAAGTGCCAGGAACAGAATCAGAACCTGTACATCCTCTTTATGAACCTGACAAAGGCTTTTGATACAGTCAGTCGCGAGGGCCTGTGGGCTACACTGTCCAAACTTGGCTGCCCACTGAAGTTTGCCAAGATTATACGATTCTTCCATGATGGCATAATGGTTCGCGTAGTGGAAACCGGCACTGTGTCTTATCCCTTCCCCGTTTCCAACGGAGTGAAGCAAAGATGTGTTCTGGCACCAACCCTATTCAGCCTCATGTTCACCCACAATGCTGTTCTCCTGCTGCTGTCTCCAGTACAACGCGGGGATCACTGTCCCGCTACAGATGTGATGGCTGCTTCTTTGACCTAAGGTGCCTGAAGGCCAGAACAAACGTTCTTGAGGCCCCTGTGAGAGACTTCCTGTTTGCTGATAACTCTGCACTCGCAGCGCACAACGAACCAGACCTGCAAGAGCTTGCCAGTTGCCTGTCTGCAGCAGCAAAGGCCTTTGGCTTGACGATCAGCCCGTGGAAGACAGAAGTGATGCTCCTCCAGAACCAAAGATCGTGATCGAGGACACGACCCTGAAGAATGTTGACAGTTTCACCTACATGGGGAGCTGCTTGTCTTCATTGTGTGGCTTGGATAAAGAAGTGTCGAACAGACTGGCAAAAACAGGAGCTTCCTTCAGCAGGCTTTGGAACAGAGTGTGAGGAGAGCGTGGCATCACTCTAAGTACCAAGCTGGCAGTCTACAAAGCGGTCGTTGTCACCTCCTCGCAGCTCTACGGCTGTGAGTCCTGGACAATGTACAGGAAACAACTGAAGACTTTGGATCAGTTCCACCTTAGCTGCCTGCGTAAGATCATGGGCATCTCCTGGGAGGACAGGATTTCCAACACAGAAGTGCTTCGCAGAGCAAAGATGCCTGGTATCGAGACGCTGATCATGAAAGCGTTTGTTGAAGTGGGTTGGGCATTGTGGTACGAATGGACGACACGCGACTTTTCAAAATGGTCTTTTCTGAGCTGGCAGCTGGAACAAGAAACACTGGGCAGCCACTCAAACGCTTCAATGACTGCCTGAAAGTACACTGGATTCCGGTGGCATCCTGCTTCAGAGCTGAGAAACACTTGCCACAGACCGCAGTGCCTGGCGATTTGCTGTCCACAAAGGAGTAAATAGCTTCAAGAAAAAGTTTTGCAGGAATTGGACCAGAAGCGCCAAGCCTGCAAAGAAAGGAGACCTGACCCAATGACAGCTGTCGCATTCCCAGGGTGCGAACGTATCTGTGTGTGCAGCTTTGGCTTGCGCCCACACATGCGGAATCACTGACGTCTTCGTCGACCACGAGGGACATCCACGATGATAGTCTTTTTATTAGCTAACGAAATTGTCCCTTAGGGAAGTCGACCAAAAGGGAAAAAAGAGAGAAGTTAACGTTTATGTTAAATACTGATTCATTTGTCTTTTTTTTAGTGACAAAACAGCGTTGTTGACCTTACCACTTACTGCATGGTAACCCTATTTTCTATGACATACTGCCGGACCCACTACGATTCCACACACTGACTGCTTAAAGGACGGTTAGGGTGAAGGTTCCTCGTCTGGAGACTGATCTCCGCCGCTGGTGGCTTTATCACCCCTTCATTCAGTTGCAGCTCCATTCTGGGACTGGCTGTGTGGCCAGCACTCTTTGATCCCCCAGTCATCTTCCACACCAGCACCAGCCTTCGTGCAGACCTGGGTGGAATGGCGGTGGTTGAACTCCTCCCCTCCTTCTCTGAGACAGTTTGCTCCGCCTCTGGCCAGGAGACCAGCAAGCAGCACCCTTTCGCCTGACTGCAAAAATCCTCCCTCTGCGAACCTCCTCTGTCATGGACTCTTTCCAAGTTAAGTTCTCTGTTCCGTGTGGTGTAAATGTAGGTCTGGCGTGTGTGGTGTGTGTGTGTGTGTGTGTGTGTGTGTGTGTGTGTGTGTGTGTGTGTGTGTGTGTGTGTGTGTGTGTGTGTGTGTGTGTGTTTAGAGGCTGTTACTGATCTGCTTTGCGTTGAATTCTTTCTGTGTAGGTCCTGTTGGATGTAGAATTGTTTCTTGAACTATCTTTCTCCCTTCATTCTTCCAGGTGTTGTTGAAGCGGACTAGGGTTGGGTATTAGCGGGATCCTGGGATATTTAGGATGTGGTTTTTTTTTTTTTCTCATTTATGTTGTCCTATAAGGTAAATAGTTCTGGGTAGCACTTTCTTCTTCTCTGCTCCACTCGTCTCTGTCCACTGTCTTCTCTCTTCTCTGCTAGAGTCCTCATCCCTTCAGAGTGCTAGTGAGAGTGAAAGATTGTGTTGTAATAACAAATTGTTGAAAATCATCTTCTCCTCTCGTGGTCTGGTGGTAGGAGAGCTTGAGTGTTTGCTCCATTTCCTCCGCTGCACATATAACCCCCCTCTCCCCCTGCTCCCCCCCCACCCCCCCCCCCCCACCACCCCCCCCCAGCTGTATTCCAACTTGACATGGAGTTTTCATTGCACGTGTTTTTATATAATTATGATGTGTCCCACGTTATGGTTTGTTTATCATGAGTTTATATTATTAGTGCTTACAAGGAGCCTGTGAAGTCACACGTGAATTTCCATGCTGACTAATCAAGTATGAATGAACTAAACTGAAAAGAACAGAACATTTCGGCACAATAAGTTACGGACTTATTTGCAAAATAAATGACGCTTAGGGGCGTAGGATACGCCTATACCTTTTGATCTTACAGGCTGCTTTGAGTCATATTGTACCTAACAGTTACTGTCAATTCCAAGGTATCAACACGATAATTTTGCAATTGAAGATCTATCCTGAAGCCAGCTTACCAGTTTTTCTCTTTGATGAACTCCACAGCTTGCTTGGTGGCGGTTTCGCTCTTCTGAAGCGACGTAACAGTCTTCTGTAGATCAACTCTGGATTTCTTTACGTCAGTCACAGCATCCTCTAGAATCTGCGCTTTCTGCAGTGCTAGTTCACCCTTTTTGGTTTCCTCACTCAATGACTTGATTTTCCTTTGAAGGTCAGCATCCTTCTCTGTCACTGTTGACAACATGCTGGTGGTATCAGACATGAAACGGTCAAGTTTATCAGCCAGGTCTTGAAGGGAGACAGATTGTATGACGTCATCGTCGTCAGCTCTTCCATCCACCAGGCGTCCCATGAAAGCTTGAACATCGTCCACCTGCAGCCCAGAGGTATTGGTATGGACGTATCTCCAGGGCCAGGCGGTGTCTTCATTCTCTGCCTGCTGTGGGTGATGATCCAGTTTGTCCTCAGACAACAAGGCTGCCTCAGCTCGTTCCGGAGCACAACGACATCCGGGTCATTCCTGGACGACTGTGCCGATGCACGTGACACCAGGCAGCTCAGCCTGTCGATGGCAAAGGTCAAGGCCGATCT
>JADBJO010004165.1:192500-197500 GCA_016801955.1 Conus betulinus | reverse complement strand
CACATCATCTGCCAAAGTATCCTTACAACGCTGGTCGTTATTGTCAGTTCAACACAACATCTGCCAAAGAATCCTTACAACGCTTGTCGTTATTGTCAGTTCAACACATCATCTGCCAAAGTATCCTTACAACGCTTGTCGTTATTGTCAGTTCAACACATCATCTGCCAAAGTATCCTTACAACGCTGGTCGTTATTGTCAGTTCAACACATCATCTGCCAAAGTATCCTTACAACGCTGGTCGTTATTGTCAGTTCAACACATCATCTGCCAAAGTATCCTTACAACGCTGGTCGTTATTGTCAAAGGTAACTAGCTGACCGATCCTTGAAATAAAGGGAAGACAACTGTCTTGTTCAAAGCACAGAGAGCGACTGTGTGTTGCAGCGCAGCAGGTAAGCGAGTGTCGCTCGTCTGTGCAATCTGAGTGACAACAGGTGCTTGAAATAAGTCCTGTGGAGTTATGCAGAAGCATGCCACACAAACGTACATGCCAGCGGTTTGTTTCATCAGGAAGGTGTCACTGTGTGACGACTAGTCCATATGTGCGACACCACATTTTATTATGTTTCGAGACCACACTGCGCACGATTAAAACCAGATAGATAAATGAAGTAATGACTAGGGAGAGGATCTCATGATTATAACTTAATAGATATCTGAACTCTGCCCACTAGATCAATGCACTGGTCGGAGCGTGGGTACCAAATTAACATTGTCTGTACCATTGTCATTGCAGGTGTATGTGGTGGGTGTATATATATATATATATATATATATATATATATATATATATATATATATATATATATATATATATATATATATATATATATTTATTTTTCTTTCTCTCCTTTTTCTATTTCAAATCTTTGCTAAGTCATTACTATAATGATGGAAGAATTGTTAACCTGCACTTGTTTTCCCCCACTACTTAATTGCTCAGCATTATGTTGTTTGGTTAATCAGTGGGTGATTGCATCTCTTACGAGATCCAAGGAAAGGTTGTTCTGCACAATTCTTAGCCGCTGACAATGCTTGAGTTATTGAACAGCAGAGCAGACCACTCAGACTGTTCCGTATCTGTTGATCTCCCTTGCATCCTTAAATGGATCCTCAAGCATAGGCTCAAAGATTGTCCATTACATTTTATACTGTTTGCGTAATGTTTTTAGTTTTCAACAACTTTTTTCCTCTCCACACTTTCGTTTTGTTTAATTCTACTACCTTTCGCTGGCTGCTTTGGGGGGGTGCTGTTGGATTCTTTTTCGAACCCTTGGTGGTCGGAACACCACAGAATTATGGACTGTGGTGTGTCTCTATCTGACGCCAAGAGCACAGACACAATCAGCCGTGTCTCCCCTGATGAGTCCGATCCAGCGGACGAAAGGCCTCGGAGCAGGCGATACATATTGATCTGTCTTCGAGAGGGATTGCGATCTCGGAGCAGCCGATACATATTGATCTGTCTTCGAGAGGGATTGCGATAGTTTTCTCATGCAGCTAGTGAAGGGTTTTTCATATTTATGATATGCATTTTCCCATTTACTTCATCTTCATTTTTTTTTTTCCTTTCTATTTCAAATCTTTGCCAAGTCATAACTATAACGATGGAAGAATTTTTAAACCTGTACTTGTTTTCCCCCACTACTTAATTGCTCAGCATTATTATGTATATATATATATATATATATATATATACACAAAATAGAGAGAGAGGTGGGGGTGGAGGGGGCATGCACAACCATGTGTGCAATCATCAGGCCTGTGTGAGCACATACCTGCAAGCACCCATGTGTATGTGCATTAGTGCATGTGCACACAGGCATGTGCAGGCACACACCCACTTTGTATACCTTGTATGACCACGTCCATAAAGGACACAATCAATCACTTACCATTGTGTAGTTGTATAACAAACTACGCCTGATAGGATGAAAATGTATATTTTGAACTGTTCGTGAGCTTGTTAATAATGGAGCATATGCACGATCAGCCAACTGTGTTTTTTAGACATGGCGACATGTATCCTGTAAGTTAAAATACAACTTGAAATGTTGTGTTCTTTCATGCGCCTATGAGTGGCTTGGCCAGCTCGGCAACAACATGGCTCCTTTCCGATCACCTCATTTCTCGAAAACACAACGCTATCAGTAAATTCTGTTTGGTTGTCAGCCAAAAAGTCACGAGTCAACAGCCGTACCCCACCCCTCCCCCGTGTGTGTGTGTGCACGCCTGTTTGTGTGTGGCTACGTACGTGTGTGTGTGTGTGTGTGTGTGTGTGTTGTCTCTCTCTGTCCCTGTCCGTCCGTCTGTTTGTCAACCTCTCTCTCTCCCTGCAAGAAATGTCTGTGGGTGTGTATGTGTGTGTGCGCGCGCGCGCGTGTGTGTGTGGTACTCGCGCACACGCTTGTCTGTCTGTCTACCTCTCTCTCTCTGTGCATGTGTGTGTGTGTGTGTTTGTGTTTGTGTGTGTGTGTGTGTGTGTGACAGAGAGGGATTCGGAGACAGACAGACAGACAGATTAAAGGTATTGATGTAATCACGTTGAACCTGCTCGCTACATTTGGAATTCAACCGTTAGGCGGTTTCACATCTTTTATGCATTGAAAATCAATGTCCTTTGTGATATTTACACTGTGTAAATTCTTATTCTTTACTATTTACATTCGCCCAGCAAGAGAATACCAGCGAAACGCTTTCGTCCCAATGGCGAAAACCTGTGCATTGTAACGTTGTCACGGAGACACACTGAACGTACATGAAGTCCAACGTCACACAGATAGTATCCTGTCAACAGATTTGGAGCTATTGTTCTGACAAGACAAAACTGAACAACAATATTGCCCACGGTGCCGACAGACTGAACTGTGAACAACAATATTGTCCTCTGTGCCGACAGACTGAACTGTGAACAACATCATTGTCCACTGTGCCGACAGACAGAACTGTGAACAGCATCATGTACCACTGTGTAGACAGTGCTTGGAACAACATACTGCTCCACTGTACAGACAAACACAAACTGTGAACAACACCCTACTCCACTGTGCAGACAGACAGAACCATAAACAGCAGCATACTCCACTGTGTAGACAGACAGAACTGTGAACAACACCATACTCCACTGTGCGGACAGACAGAACCATAAACAGCAGCATACTCCACTGTGCAGACATACAGAACTGTGAACAACACCATACTCCACTGTGCGGACAGACAGAACTATAAACAGCAGCATACTCCACTGTGCAGATATACAGAACTGTGAACAACACCATACTCCACTGTGTAGACAGATGTTCGAACAACACCATACTCCACTGTGCAGACAGACAGAGCTGTGAACAACACCATGTTCCACTGTGCAGACAGACAGAACTGTGAACAACACCATACTTCACTGTGCAGACAGACAGTACTGTGAACAACACTGTACTCCACTGTGCTCTGTATTGTGTTCACTGGGCAACAAGGAGGTGTACTACACTAGTGTTGAACCTCAATGGTGGTATTCACTAGCACCTGTTCTGATCCAGTTTTATTCCGTCACCACCCACACCACCACCGCCTCCACCACCACCACCACCTCCCTCACCACCACCCACCAACACCACCACCAGCATCACAACCACCTCCACCACAACTACCACCACCAACATCACCACAACCTCCATCACCATCATCATCACCACCACCATCGCCAGCACCACCTCCACAACACACACCACCACGACCACCACCAGTACCACCACCCCTACCACGAACACCACCGTACCACCACCACCACCACCACCAACAGCGCTGCCGCCGCCAGCGCTCTCTCTCTCTCTCTCTCTCTCTCTCACACACACACACACACACACACACACACACACACACACACACACACACACACACACACACACACACACACACACGCACAACGCACACACATTCAAAAAGTCCTCCTGCATGTGAAAAAAGTCTGCCATCGTACTCTATTAATTCAAACCCATTTAGGTTGTAAGTGAAAACCGTAACTCCCAGCTAATTTTGGTTCGGTGTTATTTTCTTCTTCCGGATGATGGATCAGAACGGCAGTTGCCAAATTTGGCTGTCACTTGAAGTAAAGTCTTTCGATACATGCGTATGTGAGAAATTACTATCAAAATCAAACCTGTCACTATTAAACCATTTTGCCATCCGCAGGAGAGAGCAGAGAGAGAGAGAGAGAGAGAGAGAGAGAGAGAGAGAGAGAGAGAGAGAGGGGAGAGGGGAGGGGGGCTTAGGATTGGAGGTGGAGGAGAGAAGAGACGCCATGAATATAGGTCAAGGTGGCATGGAAATGCACAGATATCTGTGTGTGGGCATTCTGCCAATGCTGCACTCAACACCTAAGACACATCGACCTGTCATGGTCAGCACCATCGGGCATCCATGTCAAGGGCAATAGCTGCAAACAGCCATCTGTTACCATCTCTGTTTTGCATAAGTATTCTTCATCTACACAACGAAACACAGCCATCATTTCCGCCTCGGCGCCAGAAGACCCGGGGGTCCAAATCTGTACAAATGATTTTTTAGAGTCAATCATTCCTACTCTGAGCCCACCGTTTGTTTCCCCTCCTATCCCCTCTTCCCATCCATATTTCTGATCCATCATCACCCTACACATTGATATCGTTTTCACCACCGCACCAGTTTCCTTACACACACACACACACACACACACACACACACACACACACACACACACACACACGCGCGCGCGCGCGCGCGCGCGCGCGCGCACATACACACGTACACACACTACACACACACACACACACACACACACACACACACACACACACACACACACACACATCATCATCATCATCATCATCATCATCATCATCATCATCATCATCATCATCATCATCAACGACAACAAGAACAACAACAACAACAACAACAAACAACGCCATCCACACACGCATGTCCATGCACATGTATGAGCCCATGTAAAGCTACTTTC
>JADBJO010004165.1:180000-182500 GCA_016801955.1 Conus betulinus | reverse complement strand
CAACATTTGATGTGACCATGGGATCGTACGACGGTGCCGAAACATGCAAACTGGTCGGACTGTTTATGCTATCCAACATCCAAAAACAACTCGGAAAGCAAGCCGGACTGTACAGAGACGACGGCCTCGCCGCGCTAAACAACAATCCAAGAACCATCGGAAACAAGGAAAAAGAACTATGCAAAATTTTCCAAAACCAAACTTAAAAAATCACCATCGAAGCAAACAAAAAGGTAGTGAACTACTTAGACATAACACTTGACCTCAACAATCACATATATATAAACCATACAAGAAACCTAATGACACACCCATTTAGGTAAACATCAAAAGCACCACCCACCATTTATGCTAAAAACCGTACCCAATGGCATAAAGAAGAGATTATCGAATCTGTCACATAATGAAAGAGTATTCAACAACGCAGCAGCAGAATACCAAGAGGCATTGGAAAAAAAGTGGTTACAGTTACAAACTACAATACAACCGAGATAACAACATGAACAAAAACAAAAAAAGCAGGAAAAGGAAAATCACATGGTACAACCCTCCATATGATGGACGAGTAAAAACAAACGTAGGGAAAGAATTTTTTTTTAAATTCTGACAGCATCCTTCCCAAAAGAACACAAATTGTCCAAAATATTCAACAAGAACACCATCATCAAACTATCATATTCATGCATGCCTAATCTTTAAATATAATTGATTCATCCAACAAAATGAAAAGCAACACAACAAAGAAGGGTGAAGAAAGGAAATCTGCAATTGTACTAAAAGAGAACAGTGTACCTTAAGCAACAAATGCCTCTATAACAACATTGCATACCAAGCCACTGTGACATCAGAAAATGAAAAAGAAACATACATAGGGATAACTGAAAATCACTTCAAAACCAGGTACGCAAACCATAAACAGTCATTCAACAAAGAAAAATACAACAACCAAACAAACTGAGCAAATATATTTGGAGACTTAAAGACAAAAAAATAAACTATAACATATCCTGGAAAATCATAAAAAGGCATCACCATACAACAACATTTCTAAAAGATGCAACCTATGTTCAACAGAAAAATGGTTAATACTATGCAAACCACACTTAGCAACTCTAAATACTAAAGTAGAAATAGTAAACAACTGCAGGCACAAATGGAAATCGTTGTCAGCAAATGCACCCTGAACTGTAAACAACCTGAAGACTGAACAACACGTGCAGCCCAATCCGCACGTGTAAACAGTGACATTGGGCCATATAACACCGGCAGTAGGCGACCCAACACCATCCTGACGAGAGCCAGCGCTCGAAACATAGCTGTCGATTTAAAACTTCCTTTTACCATCCTATTTTTTAACAATTAATATATATATATATATACATACGCACATGTGTGTGTGTGTGTGTGTGTGTGTGTGTGTGTGTGTGTGTGTGTGTGTGCGCGCGCGCGCGCGCGCGCGCGCTTGATGCTTGCCTTAGCGATATTGAGTAGTGTGCGAGTATTTCTGTGAGTGTGTGTGTGTGTGTGTGTGTGTGTGTGTGTGTGTGTGTGTGTGTGTGTGTTCTTCAGTTTAACGTCTTCCCACTTAAAGTGATTTCAGACGGATTGTGTAATAGTGTGTGTGTGTGTGTGTGTGTGTGTGTGTGTGTGTGTGTGTGTGTGTGTGTGTGTACGTGCGTGCGTGCGCGCACGTGTGTCTGTGTGTGTGTGTGTGTGTGTCTTGTTAGGGTGCGTGAGTGTGTGTGTGTGTGTGTGTGTGTGTGTGTGTGTGTGTGTGTGTGTGTGTGTGTGTGTGTGTGTGTGTGTGTGTGTCTAATTGTTTTTTTGTGTATGAGGGGTTGTTGAAAGTTAAAGACAAATTCCTACTGTACTACGTAATAGATGCGGGCATAGCGAACAAAGTAAAGCATAATTATTTAAAATATTTGGTAAAGTCAGTGGAGTCGATCTATTATGTGAGATATTAGAACCATCTTTGAGCACTGTATTCTTTTACTCTTGGACAATCTAGTAGTAGGCGACGTACACTAAGTGTTTCCCCACACATGCATGTAACATTTTTACTGTATTTGGTTCGAAGTGAATTTAAACGCATCCTATGAATTAAAGTTACTACCTCTCTAGATGTCGTATTTTCAAATGTGTCTAATTGAGTTTTGAGGTGGATGTCGGGATTTGGCTGTATACAGTTGTGATAATATTGGCTATCTGTGTCTTCCACTAACCTCTTGAAACTGTTAAAGGATGCTCTAGTAATTAAAGTATAACATTCTGATAGGTCTAGCGGAATGTTCAGAGTAGTCGTTTCCTTCAATGTTGCGAGCTGCTCTCCGAGCAGCTTGATCAACTTTCTCATTTGTTGAAATTCCACAATGTGAGGGCACCCAACAGAAGGTCACATTTATTCTTTTCATTGATAAGAGATGTGTCACAAAATCAATTTCTGTAATAGTCTCACAGCGGATCTTTGGATTTAGAGACTGTAAGGCAGAAAGGGCTG
>JADBJO010004165.1:170000-175000 GCA_016801955.1 Conus betulinus | reverse complement strand
ATGCGTTCTATGTAAATAAGCAAAGCAAATCACCTGTGGGGTCTCTCTCTCTCTCTCTCTCTCTCTCTCTCTCTCTCTCTCTCTCTCTCTCTCTCTCTCTCTAGTTCTCTCTCTAGTTCTCTCTCTCTTCCTCGCTCCCTCCCCCCCCTCCCCCTCTCTCGTTCACTCACTCTCTCTCTCTCTCGTTCTCTCTCTCTCTCTCTAGTTCTCTCTCTCTCTCCTCCCCCCCCCTCTCTCTCTCTCTCTCTCTCTCTCTCTCTCTCTCTCTCTCTCTCTCAGGCATTCTGATTTCTCCACAGACCTGACTTATACCTCTGGATAGATCAGTGCTCCAAATGTCCCTGGTTGTGGCACTAACTGTTCTTCCAGCCAGCAACAACTTGACCGAGACATTCAGTTGATGTTGAATGTCTGTCCACTGTTACGGATGATGGTGTGGTGCTGTGTGTGTGTGACTGTCTGACTCTCGCTTTCAAAAGTTTGTACGCATGTAACGAATCTTCCCCTACACACACACCCCTACATCACACGAACATGGACAGCCAGGCAACACACGATTTAAGTTTCTTTCTTTTGTATGCTGCCTGAACCATCACAACTTAAACATTTATGTCAATATAAATGGGCACAAAACCAATACAAGCCACCACCAGCAAGGGCATTCAACAACCACCGGGAGCTTCAACCCGTCGCTCTTAAAACTGGCACACTGAATATTCCTCATTGGCACCGTCAGTAGTGTCCCAACAGATGCAGTCCACACAGCTGGCTGCAACGAGCCCAAGTCACAGTCTTTCTTCACACGGCAAGCAGAGCCGCTCACGAGTACAGTTCAAAGTCCCGCAGGGTCCACCCACACAGAAGACCACGAGTACAGTTCGAAGTCCCACAGGGTACACCCACACAGAAGACCACGAGTACAGTTCGAAGTCCCACAGGGTACACCCACACAGAAAGACCACGAGTACAGTTCGAAGTCCCACAGGGTACACCCCACACAGAAGACCACGAGTACAGTTCGAAGTCCCACAGGGTACACCCACACAGAAGACCACGAGTACAGTTCGAAGTCCCACAGGGTCCACCCACACAGAAGACCACGAGTACAGTTCGGAGTCCCTCAGGGTACACAAACACAGAAGATCACGAGTACAGTTCGAAGTCCCACAGGGTACACAAACACAGAAGATCACGAGTACAGTTCGGAGTCCCAAAGGGTACACAAACACAGAAGATCACGAATACAGTTCGGAGTCCCACAGGGTATACAAACACAGAAGACCACGAGTACAGTTCGAAGTCCCATAGGGTCCACCCACACAGAAGACCACGAGTACAGTTCGAAGTCCCACAGGATACACCCACACAGAAGATCACGGCAAGCAGAGCCCTTTACTACACAATTCCACTACTGACCAGGCGGCCAGTCTCTCCACATCGTCTTGACGGAGAATCCTTCATTACACAATTCCACTATTGACCTGGCGGTCAGCCTCTCCAAATCGTCTTGACGGAGAATCCTTCATTACACAATTCCACTATTGACCTGGCGGTCAGCCTCTCCACATCGTCTTGACGGAGAATCCTTCATTACACAATTCCACTGCTGACCAGGTAGTCAGCCTCTCCACATCGTCTTGACGGAGAATCCTTCATTACACAATTCCACTACTGACCAGGCGGTCAGTCTCTCCACGTCGACTTGACGGAGAATCCTTCATGACACAATTCCACTACTGACCAGGTTGTCAGCCTCTCCACGTCGACTTGGCGGACACAGCGGCTGGAGCAAGGGCTGTACCTCCACACCTGGTGGTAATCAGTCCCAGGCTGGACTCAGGGGCTTCACCATTTTTTTTTTTTCTTTCGCCTCGTTTTTTTCTTTTCTTTTTTTTCTTTTTAATCACGTCCTGTTGTTTGTAATTTTACGTTAACGTCACAATTTACGTGGACGTCACGTCCACGTATACATTTCCTTTCAGCGCCTTGCGTTATCCTAAGGTTTTATAGTGAAACGTGAAAAGGCATTACTTTTATTTTTTGAAAGAACTGATAGGTCCGTCATCATGTCACACAGCAAAATGGAGGATCTCTCTCTCTCTCTCTCTCTCTCTCTCTCTCTCTCTCTGTCTGTCTGTCTGTCTGTCTGTCTGTCTGTCTGTCTCTCTCTCTCTCTCTCTCTCTCTCTCTCTCTCTCTCTCTCTCTCTCTCTCTCTCTCTCTCTCAAGTGGGTCATGTTAAAGTTTTTGTTTCTGCCTTCAAGCAGAGATTACTTGATTGCCGTTTGCAAGATTTGGATTCCACTCTTAGGTCTAGGGACAGATATAAATTCTACTCATCGTTTAGACAACTCTGTGATGTCCCAAACTATATAAACAATGTCAGAAATCCTGTTCTAAGAAAACACCTAATAAGAATAAGACTCGGTGTGTCACAGTTAAAACCCCATCGGTCAAGACATTCAAACAAACGAGAAAATGCTAACTGTCCATTTTGTCTTAATACAGAAAAATCGGAATTGCATTTTATTCTTGTTTGTACGAAATATAAAAAAAACTACGGGAAATGTACATCCCCCAAAAATATTACTCACAACCAAATGCTTTTAAATTGACCTTGCTACTGTCTGACACGAGAATGTGTGCTTGCCCCTTGCTTTATTTTTTGTCGAAAGCCTTTTGTTACAGAAACCAATCGATACAGCACAGCTGAGCGCGGATTGGTTAGTGTGTGTGTGTGTGTGTGTGTGTGTGTGTGTGTGTGTGTGTGTGTGTGTGTGTGTGTGTGTGTGTGTGTGTGTGTACATGTTCCTAAACTTACGGCAACTACAAAGAAAATTACTTATCTGAATTTTGTAAAAGACTTGCCCTAAGTCATATGCTTGTGTATATTGTTATAAGAGATACATACTGTTTACTGAGAGAGAATGTAAGAGCGTTTTCTCCGTTGAGAATAGGCATGTTTACCTACAACGTTTCTTTCTCTCTCCAGTTATATTTGCTTTTTTTACTATGCTTTTGTTTCTACTCCCACATCCCCTTCCCCCTATGTCCCCATTGACAAGGGCACAAGGCCTAGTTCAATTAAATATTTTGTCATTGTCATTGTCATTGTCTCAAGTCGGCGAAAAAAATTCAAGTGAATGAATGATTTAAAAAATAAATAAATAAATAAATAACTAGATGATAAATATGGAAAGATTGAATAACAAAATCTGGAAACAAATAAATTCAGGAATAAATCATTAGTAAATAAATAAGAAAAAAATGAAATAATGGGGGTAAAGTAGCATATAACATGATTATAACAGGCAAAATGAGAATATTTATAAAGAAACTGGCCACAGCTAAGTGAGACGCAATGTCATAACGGGGCGCAGTAGTTTACAGATAAAAAGTCAAAAAAGAAATTAGACATCATAAATATGTAGTCCAGTGATACTTTCAAAGGCCACTTTCCGCAGGTAGCCGAAATACTACAGGAGCCTGCCATACTACAGGAGTCTGCCATACTACAGGAGTCTGCCATACTACAGGAGTCTGCCATACTACATAAACCTGCCATACTACATAAACCTGCCATACTACAGAAGCCTGCCATACTACAGGAGTCTGCCATACTGCAGGAGTCTGCCATACTACATAAACCTGCCATACTACAAGAGCCTGCCATACTACATAAACCTGCCATACTACAGGAGCCTGCCATACTACAGGAGTCTGCCATACTACATAAACCTGCCATACTACAGGAGTCTGCCATACTACAGGAGCCTGACATACTACAGGAGTCTGCCATACTACATAAACCTGCCATACTACAGAAGCCTGCCATACTACAGGAGTCTGCCATACTACAGGAGTCTGCCATACTACATAAACCTGCCATACTACATAAACCTGCCATACTACAGAAGCCTGCCATACTACAGGAGGAGCCATACTGCAGGAGTCTGCCATACTACATAAACCTGCCATACTACAGGAGCCTGCCATACTACAGGAGTCTGCCATACTACATAAACCTGCCATACTACAGGAGTCTGCCATACTACATAAACCTGCCATACTACAGGAGTCTGCCATACTACAGGAGTCTGCCATACTACAGGAGTCTGCCATACTACAGGAACCTGCCATACTACAGGAGTCTGACATATTACAGGAGTCTGCCATACTACATAAACCTGCCATACTACAGGAGTCTGACATACTACAGGAGTCTGCCATACTACATAAACCTGCCCATACTACAGAAGCCTGCCATACTACAGGAGCCTGCCATACTACAGGAGCCTGCCATACTACAGGAGCCTGAGCCTGCCATACTACAGGAGCCTGCCATACTACAGGAGCCGGAGCCTGCCATACTACAGGAGCCTGCCATACTACAGGAGCCTGACATACTACAGGAGTCTGCCATACTACATAAACCTGCCATACTACAGAAGCCTGCCATACTACAGGAGCCTGCCATACTACAGAAGCCTGCCATACTACAGGAGTCTGCCATACTACATAAACCTGCCATACTACAGGAGTCTGCCATACTACAGGAGCCTGACATACTACAGAAACCTGCCATACTACAGGAGCCTGCCATACTACAGGAGCCTGCCATACCACAGGAGCCTGCCAACTTCCCCTCACCTGGCCGACATGCGACCTCCGCCTGCTCCAAGATCGTTTTGCCAGAAACGATTCAAGTCTGTAGACTCAGTTACCATTCCATCGCTTGACCTTCACGAAGTGGGTTTCTTCATTTTAAATTTGGTAAGGGATCTAGTTAATTTAAGCACATCTTAACTTACTCTGAATAACAGATTACCCGATAGACCTTCGCATGTGTGTCGAGGAGAACGTTGTCCAGTCTGTTTCTGAATCTCCAAAGGTGAATCTGGTACTGGGATCAGGAGGTCTCACAACTTGAACTTCAGCTCACTATCGCTTCTATCGGCGATTTCCGAGAGTCTTGAGAAAGTTGTCTACAAACACCTAACT
>JADBJO010004165.1:157500-162500 GCA_016801955.1 Conus betulinus | reverse complement strand
CACTGATATCACACTGGGTTTCATACAAAGCAAGCGGAGTGGAAGAGAACCCCGTGTTCTTTATTCTGGTGCAGGCAGTCGTCACGGCAGCTCTTAAAATTCAAGTGTTTGTTGAAATGCCAGACAACCGGGGGGTTCGGATGATGTTCTGGCATTAAAGCCGCCTCTCTCTTCGTCCACCCTGCAGGAGACAGGGTTCGTCGTGTTCGGAGGATCGGGGAAGATGAAAGACGGGGGGGAGGGGGGGGGGGGGGGGGAGGGGGGGAGAGAGGGGATGGGTTCTTCCGTCCGTGACATCCCCGACATGCCAACCTCCGACTGCTCACTGTTTTGGTTTTTGGTCTGCTATGTTTGTTTGTTTGTTTCTTTCTTTCTTTCTTTCTTTCTTTTTTTCGAAAGCTGACGGAAAATCTGAGTAGCTTTCGGAACCGGGTGTCAGACTGGTGTACGTACTGTCGCTGTGCTCGTGTTCTGTGTGTTTAGAACGTGATGGGGAGCAGGATGGATTATTTTGCTTTGAGAGCCCCCTCGGTTACAGGAGAGTTTCGAAACTCTGTATAAGTGTGTGTGTGTGTGTGTGTGTGTGTGTGTGTGTGTGTGTGTGTGTGTGTGTGTGTGTTGTTGTTTGATTTAGTCTCAAGAACAGTACAAATTTAAATATAAACTACACTACCATGATCATGAAAATATGCTAATTTGAGATTGAGAGATAATTTTTGCAACATCAGCAATTTCTGAACTGAAAGAAATAGCGGGAACCGGTTTTAGATTTCGCGATTTCAATGTTTTGCTTTTGAGTAAAGAGCATTCAAAATGGGGCAATGGAAAAGTATATGTTCACCAGATAATGGCTTAGAACATGCACACACTATATTTTGGGAATATTTGGTCTTCCAAGAGTTCAAACGTATCTTGTATATTAAACTAGAAATATGTCTAGGATATGTTTCCATTACACATTTATCTTGAGACTTCTCAATTCGGAAACAGCTTTCCGATAACGAATGTATTTCATATATATATCTAACTTCAAATTATTTTTTGCAGCATTGCCCATTACCCCGCGTCTGGCTAGTTTATCTGCTATTTTCATTCCAATAAATACCACAATGTGAAGGGACCCAGCAGAAGACTACATTAATTCCTGTGGAAATAATGTAATTAATTAGATGCTTTATTTCAAAGATTACATCTTTCCTTGTTTTAACATCCCAAACTTTCAAACTATCTAACACTGCCTTAGAAATCAACACAAAATAAAATATTACAGAAGAATTATTACTATCACAAATAAAGAGTAATGCCATAAGAATAGCATACAATTCTGCCGTAAAAATAGAACATCCTTTTCCAAAGGCTGTATGCTTTTTGAACTTTTTAAAGCCGGAATAACAAAACCTGAACCTGCACTTAACTGGCAAACGGAACCATCCGTAAAAAGTTGTAAATAATCTGAATATTTTTTTTCTAAGTTTTCTCTCACTTTAGAAGTTAAATTGTTAATGTTATCATTTTTTCGGGACATCAGTATAATCTACATCAAAGATAGCTTGTCTATGTTCCCATGGAGGCACCGGGGGGGAACAACAGGAGCAGGTGAGAGTGAAGTGACATCAATATTGCATTTTTCAAAAGAATCTTTAGTGTAATTTCGAAAGGGGACAAAGATAACCTAGCTGTTGAGCTCTTTTGGGATATTCAACATTTGAATCCATCAACACTTCGTTTTCGACTGAATTAGGTACTGAAAGACTTCTTGCGACATATTTGCCCACAGCTAATCTACGTTGATCTGACAATGATAGCATATTAATTCTTTGTACACCTTCAATGTGTTTGTGTGCACTGGGACACCAAGCGCTAATTTGATAGCTTTGCTGTCTATACTTTGCAATTTTTTCAGTAGACTTTGAGGAGCTGAAAAATAAAAACTTCTTGTCCGTACACTAGTTTTGATCTTATTAGAGAAACAGCTAGGTGCAGGAGGGTTTTTGTATCTTGAGCCCACGGCTGAATACAAATAATTTTCAGTAAGTTTAAACGTTTCCTTGTAGCTTTCAATGTAAAAACGCCAGTTAAGTTTAGGGGTTTAAATTCACACCCAGAAATTTTATGTTTTGTGAGTACTGCAATCAGAACCATTCAATTTGAAGCTTGGCAAATACATTGGATTGTCTCCATTATTGAAAAGCATTAACTGTGTTTTTTCACCTGAAGAAGTGTGTGTGTGTGTGTGTGGGTGTGTGTGTGTGTGTGTGTGTGTGTGTGTGTGTGTGTGTGTGTGTGTGTGTGTGTGTGTGTGCTGCATACCTTGCAGTGTTGAGGCGGGGAAAAGGGTACTGTGGTTGGATTAGAGTGGTAGGGATTCGATGTAGTTGTGAAGTTTTTCGATATAGGCACTGATATTTGACATATAACTTCACCGTTTTTTGCCATAAAAAAAGAAAAACATAAAGAGTACAAAATTTACTGAGGACACAATTTAATCTGAAAAAAAGAAGAGTTCACACATTTAGATCACATAGATCTATAACAGACAGGAAGTTCATTGTGCATATTACTTTCACACTACGGATGCAGGTTTGAAATGAATCACGCTGTAAAGCGGGCGTTTGCGTTCCAATACATTTTACATGACCGTTTCCAAGTTCACTGTCTTCGTCTTCTTTTTTTTTTCTACCAATCTATCCTCAGCAAATCATGAAGGGTATAATTAACAAGAATAGAAAAATCAATGTCAGTTTTAAAATTCGGTGAAATTACCATTTCCGTCTGATCCATTCCAAGGACTTATAGCTTGTGGAATGCCAGAATGATATATGGGGAAACAATCAGGGATAAAATCATCAGACTGCTCAGCAGACTTCCTGACGATCTCTTCATCGTTCCAGTCAGATGCACTGTGTGCCAGACTGGAACATGGCGTGCGCCGTGGCTGTTTTGCTGAGCGGCTTGTTAAAAAGTCGAGCTACTTTGAAATTGGGATTTTTTTTTTTCCCTAAACACGTCATGCCTTTGGTAGAAAATAAGATTCATCTGAAACACTGCCATGCTACAAAGACTTTTCCTCCCTTTTTAAGACGTGTTTTGTTTCCATAAAGCGTATTTCGAGGCTCCGTCAGCATAAACCAACTAACGGCACGATTCCATGTCATAAGACTCGACTGGCTTAATCAAAATGGCCGACCCGCTGGAAACTTGACACAGACATGTTTCATTGTTTGGGTGGATGTGAAGGGACTAATCAGGAACTAGGGCCAGAGACAGGCCGGCACACACCATTTCTGGGATCTTTAATGTTGTTCCGGCCTGTCAGACCCACCCCTGATCAGCAAACTTCTTTCTTCTGCAGCGAGGTTTCGACATGGGCGGGGGTGGGGGGGGGTGGGGGGGGGGGGGGGGGGTGGTTTCGGGGGGGGGGGGGGGGGGGGGGGGGGGGGGGGGGGGGGGGGGGGGGGGGGGGGGGGGGGGGGGGGGGGGGGGGGGGGTGGGGGGTGGGGGGGGGGGGGGGGGGGGGTGGGGGGGGGGGGGGGGGGGGTTTTGTTGTGGATCATGCCAAATCTAAAGAAAATTAAAAAAAACAACAAAGTTTCAAACACCAGCATTGGCCTAAAAATCCGCTACGTAGGTTTTGCAGAGCCTGTGGCTGCTTTACAAAAAAAAAAAAAAAAAAAAAAAAAAAAATTGTCGTGTGACGTTCGTCTGACCAGGCGTTGACAGGTATGGAACGCCAGTCCTACACTGCCAGAGGGATGCCAGAGCCGCAAAAGAAGCTGGACCTTACAATCATAAATAACATTTCATCCTTGTCACACACACACACACACACACACACACACACACACACACACACACACACACACACAGAAAGGGGGGGGGGGGGGGGAGGGGGGAGGGCTCATTGTTGATGTGTTGAGATTCTTCGGTCTCTAGTTTACATGTCATTGAAGCTCTTCGGCAAGGAGCGCTGGTCTCTCCCGTCTACACAGAGGGGTGACTAAGCTATCACGGTAGAGAGAGACATCCCTGCTTTGGCCTCCTTGACCAGTAGGAGTTTCTAACCTATCACGGTAGAGATAGCATCCCTGACGAGGCCCCCTTGATCAGTAGGCAATAAACAACGCCGCATGACTTCCTGCTCACTATATAATCACGCCACGAGGCACCCGATGAACGCAAAATGTAACAAAACTGCGGTCTGGTCGAAAATCTGAAGCAGCCGTGTTTCAGTGTGTGGGCCCATTATTCATTTTAAGCGTGAAATGCTGGCATAGACATGGGTGAAAATGATTGCTTCTTCCTCGCGCTAAGCTCAAACGTGAAACAAGTCTTCCAATGTGCTGCATCAGAATTTTTCAGTGAAATTGTGTTTTATTGTTCAATCAGTCATTGTATGGGAGAAGAACGGTGTGTGTGTGTGTGTGTGTGTGTGTGTGTGTGTGTGTGTGTGTGTGTGTGTGTTTGTATTTATCTATCTAGATACAAAACAAATTAATGAGGTTATCGTACCAAAGACGGCTTTTGATTAAATCATTCGGTTGGAGAGGGTTTTTTTTTTCATCCAAGTGAACGGCATAATGAAGAAAAAAAAAAAAAAGGTGACAACAACAACGAAGAGTTCAAATAGGCAAAAGCTGTGTATAAAGTCTGACCCAGTGACAGCAAAGTATTTAAGCATCAATATTCCGCCGCCGAGTTTAGTCTCTATTGTTAATATACCCCTCCCCCCCACCCCCCACCACCCCCCCCCCCCCCCCCCCCCCCCCCCCCCCCCCCCCCCCCCCCCTTAATAATCGTGTAGTCTTGACGTGAAATGTAATACTTGTCCCATTGCTGATACACTATGGACGAAAAATGTCATCGTCACGTTATTTATTCATTTATTTATTATATTTATTATTTATTTATTTTGTCCAAACGGCCCTTGTCATACAGTGCAGGTTGCTATATTCGACATTGTAAGAGAGAGAGAGAGAGAGAGAGAGAGAGAGAGAGAGAGA
>JADBJO010004165.1:140000-145000 GCA_016801955.1 Conus betulinus | reverse complement strand
AGTATGTGCTGACGTCAAAAGGACCAAACTCACGGTTTCCACTGGTCTAGTGTTTGGAGCATATGTGTGGTGTGTCTTGCATATATATATATATATATATATATATATATATATATATATATATATATATATATATATATATATATATATATATGAAAGGTGGCACATGGAACTGGTGTCAAAACAGAAACAACACAACACCAGATGGCTTATCAAGATACTGTTTGGGCATTTTAGTATGTTGTTTGGAGAAGTGGTGGGGTGGGAAAGTGGGCGCGGTTGTTGGAATACATCAGGAGCAGCAATCTGACAACAACTAGCACCTTGCCCCGTTTCCAAGATCTGCGATCCAAACGGGTAGCTGCCACCGGCACACCAAACCTCACAGATAACGGTTAGGAAACTTGAGTTTTAGCCAAACGCATATGCTGCCCGATAGTGTGCGTGTGTGCGTGCGTGCGTGCGCGCTCGCGTGTGTTTGTATGCGTGCGTGTGTGCGTGCGTGCGTGCGTGTGTGTGTGTGTGCGTGCGTGCGTGCGTGCGTGCGTGCGTGCGTGCGTGTGTGTGTGTGTGTGTGTGTGTGTGTGTGTGTGTGTGTGTGTGTGTGTGTTGAATTATAAACAAAGCTTGCTCTTATGTCTTTGATTGAAGAAATAGGGAGAGATAAGCAATCATATCCACAGTGGCAGATAATTCTGCCTAACTAATAGTATGTGCTTGAGTTTGGTATTGCACACCAGCCTTTTTCTTGGATAGCATTCTGCTTAAAACCGAACAGGCAGAGGAGTTAAGTTAGAACTTTCCGTGGTCATTGAGGAGAAACAATCAGGTTTCGAAACACCGGTATCTGACCAGGAGTTGTACGTTAGTGAGTTTCCTCCCCTTTGGAGATTGTCTTCCCCTTGGAGACTACAAGCTTGCTGAAGGCTCATTTTGAGAGAAGCAGCTGTTATTCCCCGTTCACCCACACAAGCACATACTGTTAGTGAGGCAGAATATCTACCACTGCAGATATATAAATGCTTATCTCCCGCTATTTTTTCAATCGAAAACATAAGAGCAAGCTTTGTTTACAATTCAATATTTCTTGCAGTCATTGCAACACCAAGTTGCTCTGTAAATTGTGTGTGTGTGTGTGTGTGTGTGTGTGTGTGTGTGTGTGTGTGACATATTGGGAGGGGGGGAGGGAGGTAGGAGGCGTGGGTGTGGGTTGGGAGATGTGTAGGGATATAGGGTGGAGTGAAGTCTTGGATTTGAAACTATTGTCATTTAGGGCGTGTTCTAATTGTGAGCATTTGTTACAACATGTGTTTATTTATTTATTTATTTATTATTGTAACATGCAACTACAATCACTTTGCCAGCAAAAAAGTAAATGTGTTACACACAAAAAAAGTTAAAAGATATGTCAGCAGCTTCACAAAAAACTGACATTTGACTACATCGAAATGATGCTAATCTGAGCAGTAACAGAATCACTGGGCTGTCAAAGGGAGGAACACATGACTAAAGAACAAACTCAAAGGGAGTTAGTCTTTTGGGTCTTACCAAGGCCGGACAAATGACGTTTAAAAGAAAGAACACAAAGGGCTAATAAAGAGTCAGTTTTCTCTTTCATCTGGGTGTTAACGTTAGTCATGGTTGAGCATTGAAAATAACTGAAAGGGGAAAAAGGTAGAATGGGTGAAGGGACAGATAGAAATGAAAATAACAGTAACAACAATAGTAATGATAATAATGAGAAGGAGAAGAAGAAGAAGAAGAAATAATAATGATCATGATAGTAATAACAACAACGGTGATGATGATAATAATCATGATGATTATGATGATGATGATGATGATGATGATCATCATCATCATCATCATCATCATCATCATCATCATCATATTATCATTATTATAATCATCATCAAAATAAAAACCTAAGTAACAAAAATCAACTACATGAAGAGATAAGCAAGTAAATGAATAAACACTTAAATAATGATAGTAACATAATAATAGTAAAAATAATAACAATAAAATGATAACAATGATGATGATAATGGTATTGTATTCTAATCATTTAATAATGATATTACTTACAACAATTGTAATAGTAATAGCAGTAACAAAAACGGTAACAAAAACGGTAGGAGAATAATGAGGAAAATACTTGCAATAATTCTTATGGCAGCGATAATAATAATATAATAATAATAATAATAATAATTGGACCTGAACAAGACACATAGGTCGAGACGCGTTGTCTTTCTTTTGCAACTTGTTTGTTCCTTCGTTTGGCCGCATAGTAATTCCGTTTCTGTTTCGGTTTGGTTTTACTCTGTTTCAGTTTACGCCTGTAACCATCCCACTTTTAGAACCACATGTGTGACTCTTTTATAGCAGAGAATAGTCTTCACGCATATTTCTGGCACAGTAGAATTTCGATCCGAAGCATTCTGTGCGACCTGTGTCGCCTGTTAATTCCCCTTTGTGAGATACACCGAGTTCACTGTCTGTATTCGTTTTCTTCGCATCCTCCACAACTTCAGAGGGGTATATAGTTAAAAAAAAATGATAATAGTAATAAAAGAAGACAGGACCGATGCCCAAACTCTTAACATGGTAAAAGCTCTGTTTCTACCCGATCTGGTCCCATTGCAAAAGGTTTGTGGGATGTCAGATAGAAGGTTTTGGGGGTGGGGGGTGGGGGTTGGGAGTGGGGGAACAAGACACAAGCGTCAGGTTTCACCGAGAACTAATTTTGTGTTCCAGTCAGGCGTGCGTTCCCTCTCGCTTCTGCCTGATGTTTCGCTGCAGAGAGAGAGAGAGAGAGAGAGAGAGAGAGAGAGAGAGAGAGAGAGAGAGAGAGAGAGAGAGAGAGAGAGCGAGAGAGAGAGTGTGTGTGTGTGTGTGTGTGTGTGTGTGTGTGTGTGTGCGCGCGCGCGCGCGCGCGAGCATTGTTTGCGAGATGGTAGATAGAGGATTTTTGGGGAAAAACAGATACAAATGTCAGGTTGCTAGATTTCACCGAGAACTAATTTTGTGTTCCGGTCAAGCGGACGTTCCCTCTCGCTTGTGACTAACGTTTCGCGCGCGCGCGTGTGTGTGTATATATATATGTGTGTGTGTGTGTGTGTGTGTGTGTGTGTGTGTGTGTGTGTGTGTGATTTCCCTAAAAGTGACATTAGACAGGAACGCCAAGGAGAGAGAGAGCGTGGGGCAACTGAAGATAAAGTGAGAAGGGAAGATGAGGCAGAGACTGTATGGGACATTGTGTGTGTGCGTGTGTGTGTGTGTGTGTGTGTGTGTGTGTGTGTGTGTGTGTGTGTGTGTGTGTGTGTGCTTGTCGCGGATATTAAGCTTCCCGTAACTATCCTCATAGCAATGCGTTTTGTGTTGAAACTCTGTGCATGCAGAAGATTCTATCAGAGCTTAGTTTGTTGGAATGACAGTGAAACGTGAAGCTCAACCGATTCTGAACAAAACTTAGCGCTCCTCTCTGCAGCTCTGTGGACTTTGTCACCAAGCACACTCTACACCCCTCTCTGCAGCTCTGTGGACTTTGTCACCAAGCACACTCTACACCCCTCTCTGCTGCTGTGTAAACTTTATCAAGTACACTGTGCACCCCTCTCTGCTGCACTGTGGGTTTTGTCATCAAGCAGAACCCCACAGAAAATGATCTATGTACCTGGTCAATATAGTGTGTGGATTGAATGGCTGATCTGACGGCGATTGCAGGCCTAGTTTGTAATGTGAATGTTTGTACTACTTACGGAAATCATCTAGAGTCAGCATCGACAATGAGTTTAAGATCTTTTCGAATACTGACGTCTAATTTAAAGCCTTGAGAAATGCACGCAAGTTTTGCCCCATGTTGGATTCTAGTACGAATTATGCAGAACCTGCTTGTTTCACTGACACAGATGACTGGTAAACAATATAAGCGATTAGATTCTCACCTTTCGTGTTGATTTTAAAGAAGGCTTACGAACACGTTTACACTGTCGGCCTTTTCAATTGAGTATGGCAAATACCGCATCTAGCTCTTTGAAGACCCCTGACTTCCGATGGAAAGAACGGCGATCTAGAGTGTGGAGGCTTTTTCTTCGGTTTTACTTTAGAATCTCTCTTGATGTCAAGAATGTAGGTTTCAAGAGTAACCGGACATGAAAATGGAATTTGCTGGTTTGGGAAACTCCGCGTCTGATCTAGATGATGTCTTGTGGTGCTCAGTTTTCTCATTGAATGTGCCTTTTAATTTTTACATAGAACTTTGTACAGGTAACTTTCCTGCTTTCAGCTAGGTTGTAGAACCTGAGCTTCATTTCAATTACGAACGCATGAAATGTATGTCAGGAGACTAGGGCAGTTTTAACCCCTGGTATTCTTTTCTTTGAAACATTATATGTAGACACTGTGGTAGAGAGAAAGCGTGTGTTCTTGTAGATCCGATTACCGAGTAGACAGACAGTTATATCTCGGTCGGATCTCGTCCCCAGGTTTACCAGCAAGTATGAACTGAGTTAGTTCCAAGACAGCTCTATGATATTAGACACGATCTCTACACCCAAACCAGAGTACACACATTCAATTGATGTGTTATGTTGGATGACGGTATTGTCCATTCGGAAAACGATGTGTGTGTGTGTGTGTGTGTGTGTGTGTGTGTGTGTGTGTGTGTGTGTGTGTGTGTGTGTGTGTGTTGTGTGTGTGTGAGTACAACCATTGGTTAATATGACAATAAATTGGTTCAGTCAGTGTGTGTGTGTGTGTGTGTGTGTGTGTGTGTGTGTGTGTGTGTGTGTGTGTGAGAGAGAGAGAGAGAGAGAGAGAGAGAGAGAGAGGGGGGGGGGCATGATTAGTGAGTAGTATGTGTGTGTATGCGTATATGTGTGTGCGTCTGAGAGAGAGAGAGAGAGAGAGAGAGAGAGAGAGAGAGAGAGAGAGAGCATGCTTGAGTGAGTATACGTGTGTATGCGTATGCGCGCGCGCGCGCGCGTGTGTGTGTG
>JADBJO010004165.1:122500-125000 GCA_016801955.1 Conus betulinus | reverse complement strand
AAAAAAAAAATGCGTGATGACTTACATGGATGTAAAATCATTGTCAGTTTACAAGTTCCCGATGCCTTGACGAGTGAAAACCACACAGGATTGTAATCAAATGGACTTATACTGCTAGCATCGATTCACGATAGGCCCATTTTTCATTACGAGTCAGAATGGGCGGAGCGATGACAATCGCTAGAAAGAATGTGAAGATGATTATGTTGCAAGTGCCAAGTACTCACAGTATGTGCTGGTTAACGAATATTTGACCGTTAGGACTAACAGTGTTTTTTTTTTTTTTAAATGGTGTAGGCTAAATTTAGAAAGAGAGGGGTTAGTTACCGCCAAGGACATAGAAAAAGTACAGGACAAGACACAATGCATTTCGACGTCTTGGTCGTCTTCAGGCAAAAACAAATAACATTTAGGACAGTGAAAACGAAGAATGAGAAACCACTCTTTCTAAATTTTGCTTCTCTTTTGTCCGCGCTCAGTCACACCGTTTTGAAACTAGTGTAGGCTGGTATAAAAAAAAATGATCGTTCAGTTACAATCTTCAAAATCATCCGCGCAACAGTTTTCATAAAAATGTTTTTGTTTTTTTTTTTCGGAAAAGTACGACTGCTGACAGTCTTGACACTGTTTCAGTGGATCCCCAAACGTTTTTTTTTTTTCAAATCAGTTTCACTTTTACTACAGTGACTTGAATGTATAATTTATTAAATGCACACATACCATCTATTCACCCTTTTACTGCCTCGTAAAGCATTTCCTAAATGCACGAAAACCATCTTTCTATTCACCCTTTTACTGCCTTGTAAAGAATTTCTTAAATGCACGCACACCATCTCTCTATTCACCCTTTTACTGCCTCGTAGTGGAAAGATTCACCCCAAGCGGCACGGGATCCAGAAAACGTGACACCAGAAATCAGCTGAAGACAGCTAGTGTGAATGTCGCCCGGTTAGAACACACATCCTTAAAAGACAGCCAAAGCTTGCATGTTGCTTCCTGTTCTGAAACAGGCTTCTGATCGCTCTACCTGTCTCAAAGACCTGGCCACCCCCTCGCACGCACACATGCACACACACACACGACACACACACACACACACACACACACACACACACACACACACACACACACACACACACACACACACACACACACGTTCGCACACACACACATTCGCACACACACTATGCACACACACACACACACACACACACACACACACACACACACACACACACACACACACCAAGAAAAGAAAAGAATCCACTATAGCCAATCTAATATTCCCTTGTCCAAGATGTGTTTCTCTGCACTTTAAGATGATCTGCATGAATAGTCGGGGATGCTTGTTCTCAATGATTGCTGGGCGGTTTATCTGGCCTATAACACAGGTGTTTTTTTTTTTCCTTTGATGACGACATTGGGAGAAAAGCATCTCATTGCGAAGGAACGAGAGAGAGAGAGAGAGAGAGAGAGAGAGAGAGAGAGAAGCGAGAGAGAAGGAGAGAGAGAGAGAGAATGACAATGAGAGAGAGAGAGAATGCTAACACGCGCGCGTGCGCTCACACACACACACACACCCACACACACACACACACACACACACACACACACACACACACACACACACACTCGCACGCAACGCACGCACGCACGCACGCACACAACACACGCACGCACGCACGCACGCACGCACTTACACGCATATAGGCCTACACTACATACAGAGAAAGAGAGAGAGGGAGAGGGAGAGATGAGGAGAGAGGAGAGAGAGAGAGAGAGAGAGAGAGAGAGAGAGATTGTGGTGTAAAGTTACTTGCGATGTGCCGGGCGATGTAGGCTTTTCCCTTCATCTATAATGTGCTATGCACCCCACCTCCCTCCTCTCTCTCTTCCTCTCTCTCTTCCTCTCTCTCTTCCACTCTCTCTTCCTCTCCCTTCTCCCTCTTTTTCTTCTCTCTCTCTCTCTCTCTCTCCCTCTCTCTCTCTCTCTCTCTCTCTCTTCTCTCTCTCTCTCTCTCCTGCCTCCGCTAGCCCCTTTCGCCCTCTCTTTCTTTTTCTCTCTCTCCAAGCCGCCCCAACCCTCCTCCCCCCTCATTCTCCCTCCTCATCTCTCTCTCTCTCTCTCTCTCTCCTTCTCTCTCTCTCTCCCTCTCTCTCTCTCTTTCTCCGCTTCTGTCTTCTCTTTTCTCATTCTGTCTGTCTGTCTGTCTGTCTGTCTGTCTCTGTCTGTCTGTCTGTCTCTCTGTCTCTCCGCTGTCTCTCTGTCTCTGTCTTTCTCTCTCTCACACTCACATCACAGACATAATGTCTGTCTGTCTGTTTGTCTATCTGTGTGTGTGTGTTTGTTGTGTGTGTGTGTGGTGTGGTGTGGTGTGTGTGTGTGTGTTGTGTGTGTGTGCGTGCGTGTGTGCGTGCGTTGCGTGCGCGCGCGCGCGCGCGCGCGCGCTGTGTGTGTGTGTGTGTGTATGTGTGTGTGAGTGTGTGTGTGTGTGTGTGT
>JADBJO010004165.1:102500-115000 GCA_016801955.1 Conus betulinus | reverse complement strand
ACACACACACACACACACACACACACACACACACACACATACACATGCCTTCAGTCCTGTTTCTGTTTAAGCATGGTTCTTCCACTTTTTCGTGAAAGGGTTGCATATTGATCTTTTCAGTCGAAAACATTTTTCGTCATAAAGAAACAAAAAATTTTTTTCCTGGAGTTTTAAGTATATATTTGTCTTACTTCTCCAGGAAAAAAAAACACACCAAATAACATTACTTTAACATTCAGTATTGATCATGAAGGTTTTTTTTTTCACCTAGTCTCAAGGGAACGTCATTGCTAGTCTTTGACAGGGTGCGCCCTAGATGTCTCTGGTCTGGTTCTCATCACCTTTGGTTGAAACCCGAAAACAAAGAGATCTGTCGCAGTGATGAACTTGATGTGACTGAACTTGACGTGGATGTTGTAGTAGTTCTGATTAGCAGGCTTCTTTGAAATGTGAATTTATATTCTGAGAAGTACCTGCCTGTATCACTTTCGTCCTGTAGGTATGACTTTGGTTCTGCCTGTATGACTTTGGTCCTGCCTGTATGACTTTGGTCCTGTAGGTATGTGACCGAACATGACGTGGATGTTGTAGCAGTTCTTCTGATTGGCAGGCTTCTTAGAAGTGTTAGATAATATTCTGAGAAATGCAGTTTTTGCTGAGGTCCCGTCAGGCGAGGAACGTGGAAGACGACTCAGGGGAATCTGGAAGAATCTCTCTTAGCTGATGCATCTGACAGCGATCAGAACAAGCAGCGGAAAAAACCCGCTTCTTTCTTCTGTGAACTGTTGTGATTTTATTCGATGTGCTCGACATTCTGACCGATTCCACAGTCTTTGGAGACGTTTTCAAAGTGAGTGTCTTTTTTCGGCATTGTTAAAAAATGATGGTGCAGTCTAGCAGTGTTTCTGTGATTAAGTGCCATGATGCTTCATTCACCAGCCTCGTCCAAGCAGAGATCGTCTCAAGATCCTGAGGTTCTGGTGCTCCAGAAGACAGCAGGACAACTTATCCTTGTCTTCAACATCAAGGACGCGTCACACATTTGTGCACAGCCTTTGGTCCTATCTGTATGACTTTGGTCCTATCTGTATGACTTTGGTCCTGTCTGTATGACTTTGGTCCTCTGTATGATTTTGGTCCTATCTGTATGACTTTGGTCCTGTCTGTATGACTTTGGTCCTATCTGTATGATTTTGGTCCTGTAGGTATGACTTTGGTCCTGCCTGTATGACTTTGGTCCTGTAGTATGACTTTGCTCCTGCCTGTATGACTTTGATCCCGTAGGTAGATGACTTTGGTCCTGTAGGTATGACTTTGGTCCTGTTGGTCCTGTGCATGATTTAAGGTCTTACGTCCTGCCTGTATAACTTTGGTCCTGCCTGTATGACTTTGGTCCTGCTTGTATGACTTTGGTCCTGCCTGTATGACTTTGAGCCTGTCTGTGTTACTGTGCATGATTTAAGGTCTTACGTCCTGCCTGTATGGCTTTGGTCCTGTCTGTTTGACTTTGGTCCTGTTTGTATGACTTTGAGCCTGTCTGTGTTACTGTGCATGATTAAAGGTCTTACGTCCTGCCTGTATGACTTTGGTCCTGCCTGTATGACTTTGGTCCTGCCTGTATGACTTTGGTCCTGCCTGTATGACTTTGAGCCTGTCTGTGTCACTGTGCATGATTTAAGGTCTTACGTCCTGCCTGTATGGCTTTGGTCCTCTCTGTTTGACTTTGGTCCTGTCTGTGTCACTGTGAATGACTTAAGGTCTCACGTCCTTGGAGCTGAGCAGTCCTGGTAGCCTTTATCAGCGAGAACAAGCGTCGATCACCGTTAATTATAATCATTAGCGCTGTGCTGCGTGAATCAATGTCGTCCGCATCAGCATGCGCAAGAAACACTCCCCTTTAGTGGCCACTATTGTCATCTTTAGCAGGAAACGATTTCAACAACAGTTTGGATTTTCCCGTTTGTTTCCTGTTTGTTTCATTTTGTGGTCATGCGAAGCCTGCTGATGAGTACAACAGCCTCGCACATGTGTTCACAGTGAAGGTAGAAATGTTCACTTGTGAAGAAAGCTGTCATAACAGGCTGATGCATCCTGGCAGGGAGAGGGGGGGGGGGGGGGGTTGTCCATTCGAACCGTTGTCATGAATGCCGCATAGAAAACCCGTCGCAGAGGGCTTGGTATAGCCTACAAGCTTCTTATTCTGAGTGCTCAATCAAGAAAGCAAATAAGCTGCTTATTCTACTTGAACGTACCGTCAAGATATTTGGTCATCATCGCGGCTGTTCTGTCTAGTGCCATATTACAGACCGCTGTGAGATTGATTCACACGGTGAGTGCGCCACTGACACGTGCAAAAAAAAAAAAAAAAAAAGAGCTCGAGGCACTGTCGAGGTATTTGGCTTTCATAGCGGCTATTCTGCTTTTTTCTCACGTTATACAGCCCGTTGTGAGATTGAGTTACACTGTGAGTACACGACTGGCACGTGCAACGAAAGCAGATTGAGGGTAGGTACACTGTGAGTACACGACTGGCACGTGCAACGAAAGCAGCAGTGACAGAGGACTTGCTGGGAATATCGGATAACTTGCTGGGAATATCTGAAGTAACCAAAACTCACAGCAAAGCCTTCTCGTTGCCACAGTGCATCAAGTTGAGGCATTACGTCACTTTGTCAGGGCACCAACGTCACACGCACACCTCGGTTGCATCCAGCCTTCCCCAAATACTAATGTTTTATTCGAAAATACCTGGCGGGGAAGTTTTTGGAGACGACTCTAAGGCAGACGGTTCCAGCCTATCGCAAGGCATCAATCAGGAGTGTGTCCATAAACTCAAATGTCATCTATTGACTGGAAGCGTCTCCAGCTTAACAGATTTCATAAGATTAAAAAAAAAATCCTTTCCATGCCAAAATTTCGTAGAAACCTCCAAATCGGCTTCGTTTCCACGTCTGTATCCAAAGTGGCTTCCTGTTAAGTTCATCAGTACAAATGTACATGCATGGCGACTGCTGGTTGAATGCGCATGAAAGTCATCTGCTGAAGGAGGACACTCGACTGCGCTGGCTCCGAGAGAGAACGATCATCGGGTTCACGTTTGGGGGCTAGGTAAGCGGTGGGTGTGCTGGTAATGTGGATCTGCGTAACCCCCAGCGTCACGCCGCTAGAACAATTCCGCAGCAATGGACCGTAGCCTCGGTAGAGTCGCTTATCATGTCGACCTGATGTTGATTGTTCACCGTGGACTGCTGTGCTGCGATGGACAGTACGACACTACGTGTGAAATAAAGGAAGGGGCGACAACGAACGGCGTGTTTGGGTTGGGTGGTGTGACTACTGGGGGGGGGGGGGGGGGGGGGGGGGAGGGGAGGGGGGGGGGGTTGGCAGGAAAGGAGCTCCCAATCGAGCTGCTAATGAAGTTGAGTTTGCAACGTTTGCCCAAAACATAACAGTCAAATGGTTATGAAAACAAAAAAAAACAAGAAGAAAAGAAAAGAAAAAACAGAATAGCCACTATAGCGTGTTCGACTGGGATGTGGTCCATTTACGTAGGTCAGAATGTTTTCATCAGGATGCCCAAAATGGTCGACTGATTATCGTTGGAATTTTTCAGTTTCAAATAATGTGGGGGTGGGGGTGGGGGGGGTCTCTTAGGTCTCTCTCTATCTCTCTGTTTGTCTGTATGTCTGCCTTCTCTTCTGTCTTGTCTGTCTGGTCTGTCCTGTCCTGTGTCTGTCTCTGTGTCTGTAGTGTGTGTGTGTGGTGTGTGTGCTGTGTGTATTCGTGTGTGGTGTGTGTGTGTGGCTGTGTGGTGTTGTGTGTGCGCGCGTGTGTAGGTGTGTGTGTGTGTGTGTGTGTGGTGTGTGTGTACGTGTGTGCATAGCGTGCTTTGCGATAGTGTGTGGTGTGTGTGTGTGTGTGTGTGTGTGTGTGTGTGCGTGTGTGAGAGAGAGAGAGAGCGATAGGAGAGAGAGAGAGATAGAGAGAGAGAGAGAGAGAGAGAGAGAAGGTTTTCGGTCGGAGAGCAGAAGGGAGATTATGAGGAGGTGGTGGTGCTTGTTGATTGTTCCTTACAACTTTCTGAACATTTGAAAATGGACCCTTTCTCTCTTGTAAATATGGATACGCTGTTCCCTAGAAAACCCATATTTGGGTGGGTTGAATTTGCCATGTAATGAATCCAGTCCCTTTTTCCGTACACATTCCCGAACGTTGGTGTACACCCAAAGGTGTGTTTTGCCTTCATTCATTACTATCTTGTGTAGGTGAAAGCAGATATTCGTGTCAGTGTGGTGGTGTGTGTGTGTGTGTGTGTGTGTGAGTGTGTGTTTTATGTGTGTGTGTTGGTGTGTTGTGTGTGTGTGTGTGGTGTGTGATGGTGTGTGTGTTTGGGTGCGCGGCGCGACGCGCGCAAGCGCAGCCTGTTTGTGTGTAAGTGTGTGTGGTGTGTGTTTGTGTGTGTGGTGTAGGTGTGTGTGTGTTGTGTGTGTGATTGTGCTTGTTGCTTCTGTTGTGCTGTCTGTGTCTATGGATGCGCGTGGCTGACAGATATCCATATGGCAAATACACAATACGTATGTATTTATGGAGAGAGAGAGAGAGAAGATGAGAGAAGAGAGAGGAGAGAGAGATGGAGAGAGAGAGAGAGAGATGAGAGATCCAATAAACAAAAATGCCTCACCAAGGGCAACACATATTCGCTGTTATAATCTTTTCCTCCTACCCTTCCTTCACACTGTCATTTCCTGCACTGTCACATGTCTGTCATCACACCGTCCGCTTCATCATTACCTATACCCAGTGCATAAAAGAGAATAAAACCATTCTTCATAATCCGGTCATCAAAGATTGCGGAAAAAAAAAACATGAAAAACAAACAACTCAAACAATTAGAAGTTCTTACCGAGCATTTCTTTTTTTTCCTAACATTAGATGCCTCTGCAACATACTTAGCCAGTAGTATAGTTTATTATCCTATTATTGTCAGAGGACAACATTCATAATCTTCTGCCAATACTGGGATGCCAGTCTACATATTATCGATGATGACATGATACCACTGGTTCTTTACATCGGACATAAAGTCCTTTTACACATCAGCTTCCTTAATAAAGCCATACTACTCAAATCCGTTTACTGTCAAAAACTCTATTATAGTCAGCAATCTTATTTGCTGATGAGATACCTGATACTAGGGATACAGAGGAGAGCGACCATCTTCCAGAGGGAGGTGACAGAGGAGAGACAGAAGTAGGACCATGAGGGGCGAGAAGGGGCCGGATAGCTTCCCCCGGAGGGTTCCAGGAGGTCGAGGAGATGAGAGGAGATTGTGATAGCCGAGTTTTTGACGGGAAGAGCGGAGGACGAGAGAGTGGAGGAGAGAGAGAGGAGAGAGGAGGAGAGGAGGGGAGAGGAGGAGAGACAGAGAGAGACGAGTCCTTTAACACAAAGGAGAGAGATTCTGCACTAGGGAGAGATGAGAGAGGTATTTTTAAGAGGGAATCAAATCGAGGCGAGAGACCCCTGGACTGAGCGGAGGAGGAGGAGAACGACTCAGGATAGTACGGGGGGAGAGGGAGGAGAGGAGCCGACAGAAGCTAGGGGAGGAGGTGACCAAGATACTACCAAAGTGAGGATTCAGAGAGGAGAGTTTCCAAGGAGGTTTAAGAGGCCACACTGAAAACCCACTGTCAAAAGACCACTTCCTTAGACCAGCAACACGCAGACACAGACCAGAGGACTGGCAGGGGACGACAGGATAGCAGAGACCACCCAGAGACAGACAGGGAAGAGGAGAGAGAGAGAGAGGGGAGAGTGATGAGAGAGAGACTGCAGACAATGCAGAGAGCTAGGAGAGAGGAGCGCGAGAGATGAGAAGCGGGGAAGACGACGGAGGAGAGAGATGAGAGGAGAGACGGAACGAGCGAGGAGAGGGAAGAGCGACAGCGACAGCACAGACGAGGACAGAGACAGATAGCTAGACGAGACGGCAGCCACCCGATTCTGGGCACACAATCGCTTGCATCACGCGCGTATCCTGTCCGGCACCAGTCCTGTGTGGTTCCCAGTGCTGTCCAGGACTTCTTGCTTGGTCCCAGGGCGTGCGTTCTCCTAATCCCCACCCCAGGCCGCCTATCAGTGACTGTACCCCACTTTGGGACATCAGAGGAATTTTGCCACCCAACCACAGTTCCACAACCCCCCACCGATTCCTGTCGTGAGCTCTCAGCACTGGAACAAACGTTTAAAGTTCGTGAGGACGTTCCACCCGATTTTCTCTTTTGTTTTACCTCCCCCCAATTTAAATTCTTGCCAGCTTCTATTGTTCTACTGTGATCCTTGCTCTCTGGAACACGTGTTTTTTTTTTTTTTTTAACTTCCCGATCCTAAAATAGGGCACATAAAAAACTATGGTTCGTAATGTGTAGAACTCTTTCATTTGCTGGCTTTTCCTGTGGTGAGCGCTGCCACAATGTTAAAAAGTAGCGGCGCATTTTTAACGAGGTGGTCCATTTGTTGGGTTTTTTTTTACATTTTTTCTTTTTTTGTGGTGAGCTGCCAGCAATGTTAATTTTTATTTAAAAGCAGGGTAAAACTGTCAGATGTGTCATGGATTTGTTTTTAGGCATTTTTTTTTTCTTATCTTGTTCCATTTGTTTTTTTTCGGGGGAAGAGAAAACATGTTTTGCTGTTAGTCTGTGGATTTCTCTTTTTTTTCCCCTTTTCCACTTCCTTTTCACCACTGCAAGCTGTTAGTATTTGACAAAAAAAGGTTCCTCCATTTTGTTCATTTCTAATTATTGTATTTGGTTTTGCTTTGCTTCATTCGATGCTGTTCCGAAACTACATAACCGAATATCTAGGTTTCGATGATAAGTGTAACACGCGAAGCGAACCCGCGCGCGCGGCGCCGCGCGCGCCGGCATCACACACAACACACACACAAACATCACACACAACAACACACACACACACAAACACACACCCACACAACATCTCCTCTCTCTCTGTAAATATATATACTATATATATATATATATATTATATATTATATAGATATATATGATAGCACACACACACAACACCACACACACCACACACACACACACACACACACACACAATACACACGCACACACCCAACTACACATTTCTTCCCCCCACCCACCCCCCCCCACCCCCCCCACCCACCACCCCCCCCCCCCCACCCCCCCCCCCCCCGCCCCCCCCCCCCCCCCCCCCCACCCCCCCCCCCCCCCCCCCACCACCCCCCCCCCCCCCCCCCCCCCCCCCCCCCACCCCCCCCCCCCCCCCCCCCCCACCCCCACCCCCCCCCCCCCCCCCCCCCCCCCCCCCCCCCCCCCCCCACCCCCCCCCCCCCCCCCCCCCCCCCCCCCCCCCCCCACCCCAACCCCCCCCCCCCCCCCCACCAACCCCACACCCCCCCCCCCCACACCCCCCCCCCCCCCCCACCCCCCCCCCCCCCCCCCCCCCCCCCCCCCCCCCCCCCCCCCCCCACCCCCCCCCCCCCCCCCCCCCCCCCCCCCCCCCCCCCCCCCCCCCCCCCCCCCCCCACCCCCCCCCCCCCCCCCCCACCCCCCACCACCCCCCCCCCCCCCCCCCCACCCCCCCCCCCCCCCCCCCCCCCCCCCACCCACCCAACCCCCCCCCCCCCCCCCCCTCCCCCCCCACCCCCCCCAACCCCACCCCCCCCCCCCCCCCCCCCCCCCCCCCCCCCCCCACCCCCCCACCACCCCCCCCCCCCCCCCCCCCACCCCCCACCCCCACCCCCCCCCACCCCCCCCCCCCCCCCCCCACCCCCCCACCCCCCACCCCCCCCCCCCCCCCCCCACCCCACCCCCCCCCCCCCCCACCCCCCCCCCCCCACCCAACCCCCCCCCCCCCCACAACCCCACCCCCCCCCACCCCCCCCCCCCAACCCCCCCCCCACCCCACACCCCAACCCCCCCCCCCCCCCCCCCTGCCCCCCCCCCCCCCCCCCCCACCCCACCCCACCCCCCCCCCCCCCCACCCCCCCCCCCCACTGTAAGTTGCCGGAATGGTGCTCGGTTACTTATCCTTGGAATTTATTAGTTAACTGTATATATATATATATATATATATATAATATATATATATATATATATATAATAATAATAAACTAATAACTTCCAGGGATAAGTAACCGAGCACCATTCCAGCTTGGTGTTGCAATGACTGCAATATATAAAGGGTAACCCATGGTTTGAGATGGAAAGAAAGTACTATCATAGCGGCTTATCAAATTATCAACTGCAGACTGGAGTCGATCTCTGGAAGAAGCGTCATGACCATTCGTGGAGTCATAGTTTAGTGCCACTTTGGATTGTTTGCATGATTTAGAACACAACTGGGCGATATGCGACAGCTCTGACTACACTCTGCCGGGGAAGACTGTTGTCACATTCAAGTCAATGGCATCGTCAGTGTTTCTTTTTGTACATTCTTTCAAGTGTGATACTTCAAAAAAAAAAAAAACCCACTGGTAGTTTAGAGTGAGAAAAAGTATTCGAACATTAAAGCTTTTTATGCGTGGTAAGCTATAATGACAAAAAGCTGAAGCCTTCGAAGAGATCTTTCAAACCCAGTTCAGTTAAACGAATGCCACAACTTCTGACATCAGACAAGATATTCTGTACCAGGGCAGCATAATAAGCGATCCTATATCCAAACTGTTTTGAAAGAGACAGAAGCGTAGTCCTCGCGTTGTCTTCGTTTCCAGCAACCCCCAGCAGTGTACAATCAGTGCCTGAACAAGACGTTATCAGAGGAGTAACCCTGGAGCCCGGCTACCCACTGAGGAGTGAGAGGTAAGAATATGCTCGTGTTGATGGCATCGTAGACAGCCCTTCCTGTAGCTTGGTACTCTTACCGGTTACGTTAGTGGACCAGGTTCTACCGTTAGAATACATTGACTCGCTGTCTGTCGGTCTGTCTGTCTGTCTTTGTCTCTCTTTGTCTCCCTGTCTGTCTATCTGTCTGTCCCTGTCTCTGTCTCTCTTTTCTCTCTCTCTCTCTCTCTCTCTCTCTATCTCTCTCTCTCTCTCTCTCCTCTCTCTCTCTCTCTCTCTCTCTCTCTTTCCTTTCTTTCTGCACTTGCGACTGCGTGCAAGCATGCACCGCAACGGTACGCGACGTTATGTTTGTGTGTTTGCGTATTGTGTGTGCGTGTGTGTGTGTGTGTGTGTGTGTGTGTGGTGTGTGTGTGTGTGTGTGTGTTGTGTGTGTGTGTGTGTGGTGTGTGTGGTGTGTTGTGTGTGTGTGTGTGTGTTGTGTGTGTGTGTTCTTCTCACGTTTCTATAATTTTTCATAAGGGTAATAATCTACTTATAAATTATGTAGCGTTTTCATAACTCCTAATACCAGAAAGTATCATGCGTCTCTCTCTCTATCCTCTCTCTCCTCTCTCTCTCTTACCTCATATCTATCTATCCTCTCTACGACCATCTCTCAATCTCTCTTCTACTCTCTCCTCTGCATCTCTGTTGATCTTCGCTTTAGGTCTGTTATGTCTCCTCTCAGTCGTCTCTGTCTCAGCGCTCTCTATCTCTTCTCTATCTATGATGTGTCTATCTAGTTGTGTGTGTTTTGGTGTGTTGTGTCGGTGTCTGGTGTGTGTGGGGTGTGTTGTGGTGTGTGTGTACGCATGCGCCTTTGTTGCCTCCTTGTTTTCTTTGATTGTCCAAAATCACATTAACATTTGTTACATAAGTGAAGGGCTTTGATTATTCATATAAATCAACTTTTAATAAGTAATGCATCGACATTTTTGGAAATATCTGAGCCCATTAAAATACTCTCTCTCTCTCTCTCTCTCTCTCTCTCTCTCTCTCTCTCTCTCTCTCTCTCTCTCTCTCTATCTATCTCTCTCTGTATGTGTGTGCATATGTGTGTTGTGTCTGCTCGTCCTGTCTGTCTGCTGTCTGCATCTCTATCTCTCTCCTACCCTCTCATCTCTTGTCGGTCTGTCTGTCTTGGTCTCTCTCTATCGCCCCTGTCTCCCCCCCCTTTCCTCTCTTTCCTCCTTTCTCTCCCTTTCTTCCCCTCCCCCTTCTCCCTTTCCTCTCTTCTCCCCCCTTTCCCCCTTCCTCCTTTCTTTTTTTCTCTCCTCCTTCTCCTTCTTTTTCCCTTTCTTTCTCCCCCCCTCCTTCCTTTCCTTTTTCTTCCCCTTCCTCTCCCTCTTTTTCTTTCCCCCTCCTGTTTCCCCCCTTTTTCCTGCTTTTCCCTTTCCTCCTCCCCCTTATCCTCTTTTTTCTCCCCCCCCTCTCCCCTTCTCTTTTCCTCCTTCGAGTTGAAGTTCCTTGAGGTGGTTCCTCCTTTCCCCTCTCCACCCACCCACCTCTCGCTTCTCTCTCTATCTCTATATCTCTTATCCTATCGCGATGCTCTCTCTCGATGTTGAGGCATTTACTGATGGCCTCTTCAGTAACCACAATATGCTGAGAAGAAAGAATGTAGTGCACCTGTATGATGCTAGGCTTTATTTAAAAAGGCCGTGTTGCGAGTGTCTGCCCAGGTGAAGGATTTAAATTGTTTTAACTATTGAAGAATATATGTTCGAACTGTATGAGCCAAAAAAAGTGTTGGCGATTTTTCACATTTTGAGTATCCTTATCTCTTTCTGTGCTCGTTTTTTTATAAAGTGCCATTGCAATAGTTCACCACTCCCCGACCAAACCCCCCCCCAAAACCACACCCCTAAAGTAGGGGCTGTGGACTAAACGTGGAATTAAATCCTTTTCACAAGGTTCCTTTTTTTTTTCTCTCTCGATCTATCGGAGATTTATGGAGCTTTCTGAGTTTTTCTATACACTTTTTTGTTTCTTTGATAATTTCAGTAGTGCACCCGAGCGCATCTTTGTCCAGTTACGCGTGTCTGCTTTGACCCTGTATCCTGTTGATTACTCATTTTTCAGATACGTCGGTACCCTTTACGGTTAAAGGGTTGGAGTTCGAGTTGAATTGAGTTGAATCTGTGCCCCTCCTCCTCTCCTCTCGCCTCACCCCCCCCCCCCCCCCCCTCTCTCCTCCCCCCCCCCTCCTCCTCTGTCCCCACCCCCCCCCCCCCCCCCCCCCCCTCTCTCTCTCTCTCTCTCCTCTCTCGCTCTCTCTGAGTTTAAGCCTTACTGATGGCTAACAGTAACACAATTATGCTGAAGAATGTAATGCATGTATTGATGTAAGGCATTTAAAAGGCGTGCGACTGCAGTTGAAGGATTTAAATGTTAATATTGAAGCATGTATCTGTTGAACTGTATGAGCACAAAAAAAGTGTTGGATTTGTCCATCATTATGTTGATGTATCCTTACTCTTTCTTGTCGTTAAAGTGCCATTGCAAATAGTTCCCCCCTCCCCGCCCCAACCCCCCAACCCACACCCCCTACAGTAGGGGCTGTGGCCTAACGTGAATACACCATTTTCCATTTTTCCTTTTTTTTTTTCTCTCTCTCTCTCTCTGAGTTCTGAGTTCTGAGTTCTCATACCCTTTTTTCCTGACACGCTCAGAGGGTTAATTTGCAGACCATGAGAACTCCATGTTGATTACTTTCTCCTCTCTCTTTTACTCAAAAAATATGCTTTTTGTGTCTTCCTTTTTCATGTGCTCAGTTGATTTCAATCAGACTCAACCAACCCAGGCCTACACAGCCTGCATTCCCAATGACGTTGTGGCTTTGTGTATTCTTGCCTCCTGACGGTGGAAATTGCGGGGAAGCTGACCAGTTGATTGAGGTTTCAGAGGTTGGATGACGCTAATTATGTCGTGGAACGCCTCAGACAGGCAACAAGATCCTGTGCCCTTTCCACAACGATCCCCCAGGGAATCGTAGCAGAAGCGAGACGGAGGGGAGCGCGCGCGCGCGCACAAAACACGCCCGCGCGCACACAAACACACGCGCGCGTACACACACACACACACGCGCGCGCGCGCGCGCGCGCGCACGTACGCACGCATGACGCACGCACGCACACACACAGGCACGCACGCACACACACACACACACACACACAAACACACACACACACACACACACACACACACACACACACACACACAACACACACACACACAACAAACAAACAAACAAACAAACAAACACACATACACACACATATACACACAGAGAAACACACGTGCACGCGTGCGTTCACACACACACAACACACACACACACACACACACATACACACACACACACACACATGCGCGCGCGTTGCGCACATACACACACACACACACACACATGCGCGCGCGCGCGCGCACACACACACACACACACACTCTCTCTCTCTCCTCTCTCTCTCTCTCTCTCTCTCTCTCTCTCTCTCTCACTCTCACTCTCTCTGATGATGATAACATTGCAGAATTGACAGAGAAACCATTTGCAGATGTCCAGACGTTTGCACATGACCGATAAATGTGGGTTGATTTGCAAGGCATTCTTCAGTATTGTGCACTAAAG
>JADBJO010004165.1:92500-97500 GCA_016801955.1 Conus betulinus | reverse complement strand
GTGTGTGTGTGTGTGTGTGTGTGTGTGTGTGTGTGTGTGTGTGTGTGTGTGTGTGTGTGTGTGTGTGTGTGTGTGTGTGTGTGTGTGTGTGTGTGTGTGTGTGTGTGTGTGTGTGTGTGTGTGTGTGTGTGTGTGTGTGTGTGTGTGTGTGTAGTATGTGTGTGTGTGTGTGTGTGTGTGTGTGTGTGTGTGTGTGTGTGTGTGTGTGTGTGTGTGTGTGTGTGTGTGTGTGTGTGTGTGTGCGTGCGTGTGTGTGTGTTCAGTTGCACGACAGAGAGAGAAAAGGGGAGAGAGTAAACTAAAACTCACGAATGTGTTCAAACATAGAGACACCTACAATGTATTTAATTAGCGTATTTTCGTCACTTTTGTATATTTGATTCGGTATTGGTATTGCGTTGCGTGGGTAACTGATTTTTGTTTTTCTAAGCAGCATATAAATCAGAACCAAAGCGTCCACACGTCAAGGATTCTGTGTAAAAAAATAAACTGAGACCATGTGCATAAAACGCCGGTACACTGAGGTTTGCATGAGAATATCCAACACCGGCAGAATACACAGACTTGAGGGATGTGTGTGAGAGTCAGCAGCAGGGAAACAAGGGCGTGGAACCAAACAACAAGCAAACAAACTATGGGGCGTGAAAGGAGCACATAAAATCATAAACCAATCCAAAAATAAAAGAAGGATGTCAAGTGGTTATTACACAGGAATACTAAAATAGCAAAAAAAAAGTCATGTTCTTTCTACGTTTAACTATGTATCACATTTTTACCAGGGTGGAGAAGGATTTTGAGACAATTATTTCTTGATATAGAACTACGACTGCCCAGAAATAGATGTATTAGAAAAGCATAGCTAAATACGACCGCATCGGTCGATTATTACGGTGTATTATGCACGTAAAACGTCATTGAGGAAGCAGTTATGGTAAATTTCCAGGTACACCTGGTTATAAAAGACCCTATGCTCTGTACGGTTGCATTGTACAGTAGTCCATATGTTCACACCTGGCAAACTCCACCAAGACTTCGATCACATCCTGCTCTTTGACAGTTGTTATCTTTTATTTCTCTATGCCTGTGAGACGTGGACTCTGACAGCTGAACTTGAGAGGATTTAACGTGATTAGAGATGAGATGCTACCGCAAGGTTCTTGGCATCTCATTCAAAGACTGGATAACCAACTTGGAGGTCCAAACCAGAGTAATGCCAGCCACTGGATCATACGAAGACCTGTTGTCCACAGTGGAAATGAAAATGAAATGGTATGGTCATGTATCGAGACTAACAGGACCTGCCCAAACCAGTCTACAAGGAACAGTGCGAAGAAGCAGAAGGAGAGGAAGACGGAGATGGGAGGACAACTCAGCGAATTGACTGGCCTCCTAACCAGGAACTGCCTAAGAACGTCTGAGAACCGAGATGAATGGAGGAAGCTGGTTGCGGAGTCTTCTGTTTGGCGCCCCAACGTTCTTCAAGACTCCGGGATAGATATAGAGGTGAAGGTGATCTGGTCATTTGTTTTTTTCTGGAGGCGAGCGCGCACATGTATGAGCTTCCATCAAGGCTGCTCTGTATCGTGAACGAAACGCAGTCGACAGGGCAGGAACCATTCCATACACCATATCCTCGTTTTGTGACGATGTTGGTAATTGTGTTGGTGTCTTGCCTTTGGAGTTTTGTGTGATGGATTCACACACTGAGTCATTTTTATTTTTTGCCTGTACAGTTTTGATCATGGCGATGACATTTTGGTGCTGTGCCGCTGCCATTTATATATAGAACACCAGCTTACGTTGGACCACTTGCAAAGTGAGTTTGCCGGCAGTAAACCGTGGTATTGACGCAGGCAGCATCCAGGAGAAAGTACTGGCCAACACCGACAGCAGTGGAAGCCAAGCTGTACGGCACCCTGGAGGAGCTGCGGTGGACGGCAGCCTTCATCGAGGACACCGGGCTGCTCATCTAACGGGAAGCGAACGAGAAAGAAGTTGCCGGCAGCAAACAGTGGTGGTGATCGTCGGTTTGAGGCAAAATGAGCTTCCTATACTAACACTGGGGTTCATCATATTCTTTCCTATTCTGTCCAGGAAATGACCAAGGAATGTTATTAAGTAACACTTTGTCATACCCTATCCTTCACATTGTATGGCAGCACAAGTCTTGTTTTGTCCTCAGAATGTCTTCTCTACAAGTGAGAAAATCCGGAGCACCATAACTTTCATTTTTCGTTCTTCAACTTTCAGACATCATTTCCATAACACACACAGAGGTCTTTCTCTGTTTTTCCCCGTTGAAATGTGTATCTCGGTATAGTAATATGTAATTCATCTAAAATCCTGTGGGAGGTGATCACAAAATGTCGTCTGAAGAGTTTTTCTTAACCATTTTATCCATTTGTAACCACTAAAATTCTAATATGCTTGTCAACAGACACAGGCATTATCCATTTGTATATATTCAGAAGGCAAGGCTAGCCCATTCTGTCTAAACGCCATGCCTAATTTACCCACACCACATGCCGGATAAAAACACAAACGGTCACACACACAAACTCCACTACCTGTCTATACAGGCAGTGTCCGCAGGAGTATCAGCCTGCGTACGCAGAAAGAAAGGAAAAAAAAACAGAATTTACCCACACCACAGAATCGACCAGCCCCATTATTTATACATAGCATATCCGATGTGTTCAAACATGCTCCATATGTTAAAACAAAATACGATCCGCCCCCCCCCCCCCCCCCCCCCCCCCCCCCCCCCCCCCCAAAAAAAAAAAAAAAAAAAAAAAAAAAAAAAAACCCCGATTCGTCAACGCAGCCTACCTGATCGGTCTGACTACATGCCCAGTATGCATGCAAACAGCATCTTTCATTCATCCAAACATGCTCCATCTGTTCAAACAAGATACTTGCTCTGTCCAAACCATACACCCATTTCGTGTCCAAACAGTAAGCTTGATTTATCAAGGAAGCATGTTTGATTTGCCCACACTGTCTAATTTGTGTTTTTCTGTCCCCGTTCAAAAACATCACCAGATCTAAATAGAGCGTTGGCTGATCCTCCTTTCTTATTCTTCTTCCCTCTGTCTGCCTCTCTGTTTTCATCATTCTTCTTCCCTCTGTCTGCCTCTCTCTGTTGCCACCATTCTTCTTCCCTCTGTCTGCCTCTCTGTTGCCACCATTCTTCCTCCCCCTGTCTGCCTCTCTGTTACCATCATTCTTCCTCCCTCTGTCTGCCTCTCTGTTGCCACCATTCTTCTTCCCTCTGTCTGCCTCTCTGTTGCCACCATTCTTCTTCCCTCTGTCTGCCTCTATGTTGCCACCATTCTTCCTCCCCCTGTCTGCCTCTCTGTTACCATCATTCTTCCCTCCCTCTGTCTGCCTCTCTGTTGCCACCATTCTTCTTCTTCCCTCTGTCTGCCTCTCTGTTGCCACCATTCTTCCTCCCTCTGTCTGCCTCTCTGTTGCCACCATTCTTCCTCCCTCTGTCTGCCTCTCTCACTTCTTCTGTTGCCACCATTCTTCCTCCCTCTGTCTGCCTCTCACTGCTTCTGTTGCCATCATTCTTCCTCCCTCTGTCTGCCTCTCTCTCTGCTTCTGTTGCCATCATTCTTCCTCCCTCTGTCTGCCTCTCTCACTTCTTCTGTTGCCATCATTCTTCCTCCCTCTGTCTGCCTCTCACTGCTTCTGTTTCCATCATTCTTCCTCCCTCTGTCTGCCTCTCTCTCTGCTTCTGTTGCCATCATTCTTCCTCCCTCTGTCTGCCTCTCTGTTTCCATCATTCTTCCTCCCTCTGTCTGCCTCTCTGTATCCATCATTCTTCCTCCCTCTGTCTGCCTCTCTGTTGCCATCATTCTTCCTCCCTCTGTCTGCCTCTCTGTTACCATCATTCTTCCTCCCTCTGTCTGCCTCTCTGTTGCCACCATTCTTCCTCCCTCTGTCTGCCTCTCTGTTACCATCATTCTTCCTCCCTCTGTCTGCCTCTCACTGCCTCTGTTGCCACCATTCTTCCTCCCTCTGTCTGCCTCTCTGTTGCCACCATTCTTCCTCCCTCTGTCTGCCTCTCTGTTACCATCATTCTTCCTCCCTCTGTCTGCCTCTCTCTCTGTTGCCACCATTCTTCCTCCCTCTGTCTGCCTCTCTGTTACCATCATTCTTCCTCCCTCTGTCTGCCTCTCACTGCCTCTGTTGCCACCATTCTTCTTCCTCCCTCTGTCTGCTTCTCTGTTGCCACCATTCTTCTTCCCTCTGTCTGCCTCTCTCTCTGCTTCTGTTGCCACCATTCTCCTCCCTCTGTCTGCCTCTCACTGCCTCTGTTGCCACCATTCTTCCTCCCTCTGTCTGCCTCTCTCTGTGCTTCTGTTGCCATCATTCTTCCTCCCTCTGTCTGCCTCTCTCACTGCTTCTGTTGCCATCATTCTTCCTCCCTCTGTCTGCCTCTCTCTCTGCTTCTTCTGTTGCCACAATTCTTCCTCCCTCTGTCTGCCTCTCTCTGCTTCTGTTGCCATCATTCTTCCTCCCTCTGTCTGCTGCTCTCTCTGTTGCCATCATTCTTCCTCCCTCTGTCTGCCTGTCTCTCTGCTTCTGTTGCCACCATTCTCCCTCCCTCTGTCTGCCTCTCTGTTGCCATCATTCTTCCTCCCTCTGTCTGCCTCTCTGTTGCCATTCATTCTTCTTCCTCCATCTGCCTCTCTCTGTCTGCCTCTCTCTCTGTTGCCATCATTCTTCCTCCCTCTGTCTGCCTGTCTGTTGCCATCATTCTTCCTCCCTCTGTCTGCCTCTCTCTCTCTCCTTCTGTTGCCATCATTCTTCCTCCTCTCTGTCTGCCTCTCTCTCTCCTTCTGTTGCCATCATTCTTCCTCCCTCTGTCTGCCTCTCTCTCTCCTTCTGTTGCCATCATTCTTCCTCCCTCTGTCTGCCTGTCTGTTGCCTCATTCTTCCTCCCTCTGTCTGCCTCTCTCTCTCCTTCTGTTGCCATCATTCTTCCCCCCTCT
>JADBJO010004165.1:75000-77500 GCA_016801955.1 Conus betulinus | reverse complement strand
CAGAGGCTGCACAGCTCTTTGGACTGGAAATTAGCCTGAAAAAAGACAGAAGTCCTGCATCAGCTGCACCCCGAACAGAGTTTCACTCTCCTCACATCACAGTTGGCCAGACAGAGCTGAACACAGTCCACCAGTTCAGCTATCTGGGGTGCCCCATCTCTTCAGATGCCAGGCTTGATAAAGAAATTGACAACAGACTGGCCAAAGCAAACGGTGCATTCGGAAGACTCTACAAACGAGTGTGGAACAACCGGCATTTGAAGCAAAGCACCAAGATCAGCGTGTTTCGTGCAGTCGTACTGACCACACTCCTGTACGGCTCAGAGTCGTGGGTCCTTTACCGTCACCACCTGCGATTCCTTGAACGCTTCCAGCAGCGCTGCCTCCGCACAATTCTCAACATCCATTGGAGTGACTTTACCACCAACGTCGAAGTCCTCGAAAGAGCGGAGGTCTCAAGTAGAGAGGCTCTACTGCTGAAGTCCAACTACGCTGGGCAGGGCACGTCTCCAGGATGGAGGATCACCGCCTGCCAAAAATTGTCCTCTACGGAGAGTTGTCCACAGGCCATCGTGATAGAGGAGCGCCTAAAAAGCGCTACAAAGACAATCTGAAGCAAAGCCTCAGTATCTGTCACATCGACCACCGAAATTGGTCAGACCTCGCTGCCGACCGTGGCGCCTGGAGAATCACCATTCACAAGGCTGCATCCTCGTTTGAAGCCTCCCGCAGAGAAAGTCTCCGAGAAAAGAGGCAAAGGAGGAAAGCACGCCAGGCTGCAGCAGCTCAAGAACCACCGGACCCGACGCTGACTTGTGGCAGCTCTGGCAGATCATGCCTGTCCCGCATAGGACTCATCAGCCATCAGCGCGCCTGCAACCGCGCGCGCACACGCACGCACGCAAACACACACACACACACACACAACACACACCACACACACCACACACACACACACACACACACACACAAACCAGAGAGAGAGAAGACAGAGAGAGGGCCAGAGAGAATCCACAAGGAGAGAGAATTAGAGAGAGAGAGAGGAGAGAGAGCACCGAGAACTTACAGCAATAAAGTTAGGCAACAATACCACATCAACAAAGACTTACCAGACACTATTATCTGACAAAGCCGTTTGTTTATAATTCAATACTCGATGACATTTTCCTCACCTAGGCGGATAAGGAAACGGGGCTCGGTGATGGGGGGAGGGGGGGGGGGTTCATTATAGGGGGGGATGCCACTTTGTAGGACAGTTCCATGTCTACACAGAGAGAGTCGAAATGTAATGAAGTTGTTGCCACCATGACGGAGTGACCTTGCCATCACTGATTCCTGTTTCTAAAGGGTCCAGCTGCACTCGTCCATGTTTCCCCTCCAGCTAAACCACCAACAGCTAAACCATTTGGGGACATGGAATCAAACAGTTCGGATCAGTTCACTCTCGCTCTCTCTCTCTCTCTCTCTCTCTCTCTCTCTCGCTCTATCTCTCTCTCTCTTCTCTCTGTGTGTGTGTGTGTGTGTGTGTGTGTGTGTGGTGTGTGTGAGTGGTGTGTGTGTGTGTGTGTGTGTGGTGTGTGTGTGTGTGTTGTGTGTGTGTGTGTGTGTGTCAACTGTGTGTGTCTGTGTGTGTCTGTGTGTGCTTGTGTATGACAAAGCGTGCGTGTGTGCGTGTTTGTGTTTGTGCGTGTGTATTTGCGTTGTGTTGTGTTGTGTGTGTGGGGTGTGTGTGTGTGTGTGTGTGTGTGTGTGTGTGTGTGTGTGTGTGTGTTGTGTGCGTGAGTGCGTGCGTGCGTGCACTGATTCCGTGTGTGTGTGTGCGTGCGTGCGTGTTTTTCCCCCGTGCGTGCGTGTGTGCGTGTTTGTGTTTGTGTGTGTGTGTGTGTGTGTGTGTGTGTGTTGTGTGTGTGTGTGTGTGTGTGTGTGTTGTGTGTGTGTCTCTGTGAGTGCGTGTGTATGTGTGTGTGTGTGTGTGTGTGTGTGTGTGTGTGTGTGTGTGTGTGTGTGTGTGTACGCGCGCGCGCGCGCGCGTGTATGTGTGCATGTATGTATGTATGTGTGTGTGTGTGTGTGTGTGTGTGTGTGTGTGTGTGTGTGTGTGTGTGTGTGTGTGTGTGTGCCCATTAATCCTGATTTATCATAATAATATTATCATGCTGTATCCACAGTTCAAAGATTTCTCGTGGCAAAAGTCTGAGGAGTTGAGTCTGAAGCTCACAGACAGACACACACACACACACACATACACACACACACACACACACACACACACACACACACACACACACACACACACACACACACACAGTCAGTCCTCTCTCTCTCCTGGTTGAGTCCGGTGCACAGGGTACAGACAGCTTGCTGAAGCGTGTCCAGCTGTGATCGTTAATAGGTGCCCGGAGTCTGGGTTGTCATGGAAACCAGACCTGTCCTCTCCCTGCTTGGCCCGTGCCGAGTTCTTCCTGGAGGCGGAAAGTGGAGGATAATCCCTGCAGAGAAG
>JADBJO010004165.1:57500-65000 GCA_016801955.1 Conus betulinus | reverse complement strand
TGTCTGTCTCTGTCTCTGTCTCTGTCTCTGTCTCTGTCTCTCTCTCTCTCTCTCTCTCTCTCTCTCTCTCTCTCTCTCTCTCTCTCTCTCTGTGTGTGTGTGTGTGTGTGTGGTGTGTGTGTGTGTGTGTGTGGACAGTGAGAGTGTTGGTGTGTTCGTATGCGCAATCCAGTATGCATGCAGGCGTGAAACAGGCTGTCCTGGAGCTCCTTGTTTCTGGCGTCCAGTTAACAACCATTCCAAGTCAATGGAAGCGACGGGGGGCGTTGCCATATCCCGGGAAAGCCTCTGATTCATTGATGGGAAACTCTTGTTTTGTCTCCTCGCTGATCTCGTCTTTCCTGGTACTTTGGGAATCACGTGGACTTTTGTAGCACCCTGGGGGATAAACGACTCACAGGTGGTTTTGTTGATGAACGTTCGCATTAATCCGAAAGAGCAGACATCGGTTTTGTTCTGCCTAGCTCTCGTTTTTTGTTTTGCTTTTATTATTGTTGTAACGATTTTAATAAATGTCGGTAATATCATAGTAACCATGAGTGCTTGCCACTTTGGGTTATATAACACATGTTAGATTCGGTTATGCGTGTGACTAACAGTGTATTAGGGACTTGCAAATGTAAGCCTGTTGTTGTTGCTTTTGACATTATTCACTTATCGTTACATTGTACTAGTAGTAGTTACAGAAAGCAGCAGCAGGAGAGGTAGAAGTTATAGTAGTAGTAGCAATGATAGCAATACTAGTAATAGTAGTTGTTTTTGTTGTAACTGTTCTAATAGAGGTAACATTATTATTATTATTATTGTTGTTGTTGTTGTTGTTGTTTTTGTTGTTGATATTGTTATCATCATCATCATCATCATCATCATCATCATCATCATCATCATCATCATCATCGTCGTCGTCGTCATTATTATTTTTATTATTGTTATCATCATCATCGTCATCATCATTTGTACGTTCATTTATTTATATATTCATTTATTTGTTTATTTATTTATTATCATCATTGTCATCATCAATATAATACTGATAATAATAATGATGATGATGATGATGATGATGATGATAATAATAATAATAATAACAATAAATATCATCATCATCATCATCATCATCATTGTTGTTATTGTCATTATCATTATTGTCATTATCATCTTTGCTCTTCATTGGCCTAAAAATCATTGTAGTCCATGTTTTCTTCGCGGTCTTTTTTTTTTTTTTTTCTTTCGCTCTAATTTTGTTACCTCTTATTGTTACTCTTATTATGTTAGTCTTGTTCTTATTTCCATTAGTCCTAGACAAGTAGTAGTGGTGATGGTATAAGTAGTAGTAATAGTAGTAGCAGCAGCAGCAGTAGTGGTAGTTGTTGTGGAAGTGGTGGTGGTGATTGTGATGGTGCTGGTGGAGTTGCTAGTAATGATAGTGGTGGTAACTGTAGCAGTTTTTGGTCAAGTCACATCAGAATTTGTTTCTGAGCGTATAAGGATGAGTAAATCAACGCGTGTTATCTTCTTGAATATATGGTGTAATTCTCATGTAGGGCTTCACGTCCCGGTGGAGATAAGGCGGAGGGGGACAGAGAGTAGGATAGAAGGTGGGGGGGGGGGGGGGGGGGGATTCCCAATGATAAATCCATCTTTATAAAATGAATCACTTCATGCAAAGAAATCAGTGCGAAATCCATGCAACTCCCTTACAAACAGCGACGAATTAGTGCTGATTGACCCAGTAATTGATTTACTAAAATTTATACATAAATATTGAAGGACTTTAAATACTGAACTCTATTCCTCGTCAAATGGGACAGCCGTACAACCATGGCTGCAACACGTGCAAATTACTTCCGTGCTCAGGACAGAAGGAAGGGGAAGACTTCGACACAGGCACATGAGATAAGTCTTGCGTGGCCCCTTACCAGTGTGATGACAATGTTTCTTGCTTCTGTTCTTCTCACCACGATTATACTGAGCGAAAAAAAAACAAATGATGCAGGCGTCTGTGAAACTTTCCAATCCCAACACACTGAGGGTGACAACTTCAACCACCTGTGTGTGACAGCAAGCGTTGCTCAACTTCACCGTCTGTTCCTGATGTGGAGCGTGGCAGTGCGCTTCACGTTAAAGTCAAGAAGGAGTCACAAACCAAAGGCACGTGTCGTAATACTCATTCATATTCCACACATAACACTGTTCTTCATTCTTGAAACCTCTGCGGTTCTGATCAGTTGGTTTTTGTTGTCTTGCGGAGATATTGAATCCAACCCTGGGCCGGCAAGGAGAAGCACAAAATGGAATCAGTACACTGGATTCCCAAATACCTATTACATTGATGATCGCTCTCCAGTCGATAGCAGAACTGTGCACTCCGTGACTGCTCAAAAACAAGCCCCCTGAGTCTCTGAGTCAACGAAATGTTCTCCATAGCAGGTTACCCACAGTACCAAAATAATGACACAATACGAGAATTGGAATGCTTTTGCGAAGCTCTGCAAAGAGATAACGAGCAGCTGAAGCATGATGTCAGCCTTTTGTCCGACAAGTGCCACATCCTGGAAGAACAATGCAAAAACCTGTTCCAGTGGAAAGATCTATTCCTAGATGTGTCTCACAAAATGGATATACAAGTTGACAAACTAGAGTCCTTTTCTCGTCGCAACAACTTACGGTTCTTCAATGTTTTTGAAGGCCCTAAAGAGACAGATTCTATGTGTGTTCGTAAGGTCGTACAGCTACTAAATCGATTCTTTTCTTCAAGCAATGGTCAGTCGACGATATAGAGCGTGCACACACCGTGTTGGTCCAAGAGAGGACAGTGGTCATCCCCGTTCTATCATTGCCCGACTGTCATGGTCAAGACAAGGTAGACATTCTCAAGGCCCAGGACTGCAGAAGGGAGATGGTGGCTGATGTCAGGATACGTGTTGCCTCGGACCTCACAGACCGCCAGAACCAGATCATTAAAGAAGAAAGAGGTGCCGGCCGCCACGCCTACTTCTGGAAGGGCAGACTATTCTACGGCAGGAACAGAGGTCTTTCCCTCCATATGATGTGGAGAGATCAGCTGACGAAGATGCAGTCCACATCGACTTCATCGAGCAGCCCAGCACAGGCCCAACGCCTGAACCAGCCATCCTCCTGTCAGGTTCCTCCCAAAAAACCGTGCTCATGACCCTGCCACAAACCGTTCTCATGGCACCGTCCCAAACCGTTCTCATGACCCCGCCCCATATCGTCATGACCCGCCCCCCCAAACCGCTCTCATGACCCCCCATATCGTCATGACCCCGCCCCAAACCGCTCTCATGACCCCGCCCCATATCGTCATGACCCCGCCCAAAACGCTCTCATGACCCCGCCCCCGCTCTCATAATCTCGCCTCAAACCGTTCTCATGAACCCGCCCCCTAACTGTTCTCATGACCCCGCCCCAATCTATTCTCATGACCCCGCCCCAAACCCCAACCCGCTCTCTCATGACCTTCCCCACAGAATCCCTTGTCCCCCGGACAGCCAGCTTCCATGGACGGACGGCAGACATGACCACTTTTCCGCTACTTCCAGGACATCGGGCAGAGAACACTGGCCACATCCCGCATGCATCAGCATTGTCAGCGGGGACACACCAGGGCGAGGAAAGGATGGCGCATAGCTATCTCACCTCACATTCTAATCACGAATTTACATCATTCAAATCTAGGGACTGTACAACATTTGGAAGACCCCCAAAACCCAGCGCTCTTCACGGTCAAATAACGGGATCGTGATCAACAAGTGGGGGGGCGCTAGTCTACTGGCTTCCACTGATCACGAGGTCACAAGATCCGTCCCTGAGCACGGTGCAGAGAGGAATACGGAGCATCAGCCAGTGTCTGCACCAATGGATGTGAATGGCCAGGATGTACTTGGCGACTACCAAGCACCTCGACAGACTACAGTAGCTGATGATGGTGCTATGGCACACCCCTCTCCAGAAAACTATTCTTCATCGGCAGAGAATGGCGTGCTAGGCAGTAGCACCCCCCCCCGTCTCCATGCTGCGCCCGGCTACCCTACGCAGACTGCCTGCGATGGAATCTCTCCAGCCCAAACAGATCTGTCCTCATCCATGTCCACAGTCAATTCACCTAATGTTGACAACCAGATGGACACTAGTGACACAGTCGTCGTCAACAGCTGGTTAATCCCTGGTCTGCTGTTGACCAGATAGAAAGCCAGTCCCCAATCAACTCAAACGATACAGAAGTGAGAGGCAGTCTCCGAGCTTCCGAGAAAAGCTTTCGTGAAGTCAGACCAGCAGAACTTTTCTTTAATATCTGAGACTCCCCAAACCCAGTGCAGACTGACCCGCAGCAAAGCAAATGCCAGACAACAACAAGTGACAGAATGCTTCCCGCGTGTTGGGACTGGTTCTTCACGAACTGACAGAAAAGGGCAACCTGCGAACACCTAGGGACTCGGCCCTGTCCGTGTCATGAAATCCTTTAAGTCCACTTGTTTCAACAATAAATCTCTATCCTTTGTCACTTATAATATTGAAGGCTTGTGTACCGTCTATCAACCTGAAGTCAGATTGTTTCTCTCTGATTATGATGTAATTTTTCTCACTGAAACGTTCGCATTCGATTTTCCCATGCATTTTTTTTCCCACCTTTGAGGTTTTCGTGTCCCCAGCGCTCAAACTGTCAGAGAGCGCAAAACTCGCGCTTGTCTGGCGGCGTTGCTCTATTGGTCAAGAAGGAATTATCAAAATTTGTAAAGCGTATTCTCCTTTAGAATATGACAACTGTGTCGTTCTCAAGATGTCCAAAGCAATTATGGGCCTACATTTTGATAATGTGCTCATTGGTATGTATATTCCCCCTAGTCAGAGCCCTTATTATGTTGATACAGAAATTGAAAATGGAACCTACTTATTGGAACATTGTATTTTAGATATTTATGAACAATTTGGTGAATTGCCTCTCATAGTAATGGGAGATCTTAATGCAAGGACTGGAAATGCAAATGCTGAAGACTTTTCTTCCCCCGATTTAATTTGAGCAATCCAGATGAAACTGAGTTAGAAAGTCAGTATCAAAGAAACTCTAAAGACACGTCAACAAATGATTTTGGCAGATTTTTGCTGAGATTGTGTGAACAGTTTTGCTTATTGATATTGAATGGTCTTATTTCTGGCGACAAACAAGGCGAATACACGTATATTGCACACAATGGATCTAGTGTCATTGACTATTTTTTGATGTCCAGGTGCATTGTTGGATACGCTCAAAAACTGCGAGTAATTCCAAAAGTCGAATGCAAACATATGCCTATTGAAATGATATTAAGTACTCAAAAGCATTTAAGAGAGATTTGCGTCAAACCTAAAAAGACTGTAGTCCAAAGAATTGTTTGGAACCAGGACAACCTGTATACCTATTTACAAGCTCTTACGTCTAAAGACGTTATTGATACTTTCAATCAAGCTTCTGCATTAATTGACGAAAATATAGATTTGGCCATAAATAAATTATACGAAGGCTTGACTGTTGCTGGTCAGTGTATGATAAAAAACTGTTACAATTGGCGAAATAAGGAAAAGCCCATGGTTTGATACTGAATGTAAGAGGATGAAATCAGACTTGCAAATTTCTCTCAGAAATTTCAATAAGTGTAAAGACAAAAAGCGTGCCGAAGAACTTAGACGTTTTTCTACTCCGAAAACAGAAAAGAATATAAACATCTAATAAGTAGTAAAAGGAAGGAAGACAAAAAACGCACGCTAGAAATACTAGAAGAAAATAATAAGACCGACCCAAAAAAGTTCTGGGGAACAATCAAGTCAAGAACATCTAGGAAAATAGCGGATAGTTGTATTACTAAAGAAGAGTGGTTTGACCACTTTAGGACAGTATTCGATTCTGTCTGTTCTAACAATGATGCTACACATGACGAAAAGTTTGATTCCACTTACGATAATGATAATCAGTGTTTTTCGGCACTAATTTCGACAGCTCTGAACTGGATGCGGTAATACCGAGTCAGAAGTCAGGGGAGCTATCCGAGCACTGAAGTTTGGCAAAGCCTCTGGACCAGATGGGTTCAGCGGTGAATTTTACAAATTTGCTTCCCCGCAGATTATTTCTTTCCTAACTAAACTGTTTTTAAACTTTTTGATTCTGGGAACCTTTCCACTTTGCTGGTCCGAATCGCTTATTCAGCCCCTGTACAAAAAAGGGTGATGCCAATTTACCCGACAACTATAGAGGTATATCATTGCTGAACATTAATAGTAAATTGTACACACCTACATTATAAACAAAACGCCTAACCAACTGGGTAGAACTCAATAAAATATTAAGCGAGTCACAAGCAGGATTTAGAAAGAATTATAGCACAGTTGATCATATATTTACGCTACTAACACTTGTCCAAAAACAGTTGTCAGCTGGTCGGAAACTGTACGCAGCGTTTATAGATTTTAAAAAAAGCGTTCGATCTTATAGACAGAAAGCACCTGTGGCTTATATTACGCAAAAACGGCATTGGTGGTAAGATATATAAAGCTATAAGAAGCATGTACCAAGTGGTAAAAGCGAAAGTTCGTGCAAATAATGACGTCACTGACACTTTTCATTGTCCACGTGGGTTTAAAACAGGGTGATAATTGCAGCCCAATTTTGTTTTCCCTATTCATCAACGAACTAGCAAATGACATTATACAATCGGGAAAACACGGGATAAAGTTTGTCACCCCGATTTATTACACATACTCATTTTGTTATTTGCTGACGATGTTGTTCTCCTCTCTCACTCTGTGATTGGTCTCCAGCATCAGTTAGATATTCTGAGTAAAACATCCAACAGACTCCAGCTTACGGTTAATGAAGAAAAATCTAAAAATAATCATATTTAGAAATGGGGGGGTCATGTTGCTGGAAGAGAGAAATGGTTTTTATAATGGCAAAAACAATTAGAAATAGTAAACCAGTACAAGTACCTTGGACTGATCTTCTCCACGGGATTAACTTTTTCTTACTCACTGGAAGACATGGCTATGAAAGCTAAAAGAGGCATTTTCAGTATTTTGAAATTTTTGTGTGGTCCCTTGGGGAAAATAATCCCAAACTTTTCTTTAAGATATTTGATTGTCAAATTCAGCCTATTTTGACCTATGGAGCAGAAGTTTGGGGCTTGACAGCAAATCACACTGTGATCGAAAGAGTGCATCTGCTTGCCATGAAACGATTGTTAAATGTTAGCATTAAAACACCTAGTGCACTCCTATATTGTGAAACTGGCAGGTATCCCTTATATATTCAGACTTACACCAAATGTATTAAATACTGGCTTAAACTTATCACAATGGAAGAAAACCGCCTACCAAAGAAAGCATACAAAATGCTATTCATCCTCCACAATAATGGCAAAAAGAACTGGGCAACCAGCATATGCTATAATTTATATAGATATGGGTTTGGCTATGTCTGGGATAACCAAGGTGTGGGTCATGTTAAAG
>JADBJO010004165.1:40000-50000 GCA_016801955.1 Conus betulinus | reverse complement strand
GGGCCGTGTATGGAGGGAAGACAGAGAAAGTTAACCTGACGTCAAAACAAACGTGTGCTGCATACTGGCTGGATTCGGCATTTGATTTTGGGTTTTGTTGAAAGAAAAGAGAAAATGCCGATGGAACACCCACCTGTGCCCTGTTCGCTTTTTCAGTGGGCGTGCTAAGTGTTGTTGTCAGGCTGCAGTGGCATGCCATGCTGATTCACGCTAGCTGTGTGGCTCAGTCGGACACAATCTTCCTGCTTTTTGCAGCCGCTGGGGGTTGTGCTCACTCGGGGAACAAAGGTCAGTATTTTTGTCAAAGCAGATAAAAACACGAGGAGGGAACCGTATCGAAATCGTTGTTTCATGTTTCCAGTCGGTGCTTGATGCCAAAAGCCTTTCATGTTTTGATTGGTTTTTATGTTGAGGAGTGCTTGAAATGGTCCCTAGGGGATCCCCATTGCAATAAAGACAATTATTTGTTCCGACCACAGGTCGTGCTGCCTGAAGACAGCAAACGTTCGTGTGTTGACCAATTGAGAGAGAGAGAGAGAGAGAGAGAGAGAGAGAGAGAGAGAGAGAGAGATTTACCTTCTCAGGCTTTGAAATCAACTTAGCCACGTAGTAAGCCAATTTTGTGTGGTACATAATTCCATTCATCAGAATTCTTGTGCTGATCACATGGAGTTCTACCTCTTTTATAAACGCCTCCATTCCTAAACATTCTTTCCTGCTTTCTTTTCCCATGGGTCTCTCAAATAACAGGTATGGATTTTGTTCTCAAGAAATACAGTTATTTAAGTGTAGTCTTCAAAATACGTGATCTCTCACTGGAAATATTTCCGTCAGACTTGTTTTAAAATGGACCATATATATATATATATATATATATATATATATATATATATATATATATATATATATATATATATATATATCACAAATAAAAGTAGAGAGCCAGCAAGAACTCTAAAAAACGCTCAACCGGGAAGGAGCGACATAAGTTTAAAAATATGATTAAAAAAGGAGATTAAAAAACCACCAACAAACTTGTTCAAGCTCTCTGCTCTCTTCAGGGTGTTCATTTTGGGCACGCTACCGGTGTTATATATTGTGTGTGTGTGTAAGCGTGAGTTCCTGCATGTGTTTCACGTGGCCTGTATCTTTTTACAATTTTGATTTTTTGGGGGTGTGCATTCAGGGAGGGTGTGTTAAGGACTGGTGTAGAAAACCATTTTAAAACTAGATATGCAAACCATAAACAGTCCTTCAAAAATGAAAAATATAAAAACCAAAACAGAACTAAGTAAGTAAACACATTTGGAAACTTAAAGATAAAAAAAAAGACTACAATATATCATGGAAAATTATAAAAAGAGCAGCACCATACAATAATATCTCTAAAAATGCAACCTATGTTCTACAGAAAAGTGGCTGATATTATGCAAACCTCATCTAGCAAACTCTGAATTCAAAAGTTGAGATCATAAACAATTGCAGGCACAAATGGAAATTCTTGTCAACACACCATTCCTTAACACACCCTCCCTGAATGCACCCCCCAAAAAATCAAAATTGTAAAAAGATACAGGCCACGTGAAACACATGCAGAACTCACGCTTACACACACACACATATATATAACACCGGTAGCGTGCCCAAAATGAACACCCTGAAGAGAGCAGAGAGCTTGAAACAAGTTTGTTGGTGGTTTTTTAATCTCCTTAACAGTGTATGTAAAAAACCATTTTGAACTGACTTCAATAAACACGTGATCCAGCAACACAAAACAATGTGAAAGACAATCACACTGTTGCCTGCACCTTCACGCTGGAACATGCAGCATGGTGAGCACGTGAATTGCGTGACCCCCCATTCTGGGGGTAAACAGGGGGGTGAGGTCAGCGTCACATTTGCTGTTTTGGGACCGGCAAACAGTGGTTCAGTGTGATTCGGGCAGTGTTTATCACACCACAATGGAACAGCAAGCACAAAGACGACGCCTTTCCGCAGAAGATATGGCGAGAGGAGTTGGGATGCTGCTAGGAGGGTCATCGCAACGAGAGGTTGCTGGAGCCTTGGGCGTATCCCAGAGCGTTGCTTCCCGTTTTTGGAATCGATATCAAACAACAGGGGACAGTCACTCCACGACATTCTGGAGGTCACCCACGTGTCACAACCCAGCGAGAGGACCGATCTCCTCCTGTCCAGGCACGAAGAAGAATCCTTTCCACAATGCCACACAGCTGCAACATGACCTCCAGAACGCATCAGGGAACCGGGTGTCAACCCAGACAGCCAGGAGAAGGCTTCACGACGGTGGTCTTCATTCAAGGGCCCCAGCAATTCGGGTTCCATTGACCAGACAACGTAAAACAAGCAAGGTTGCTGTGGGCACTGGAGCACCAAGGCTGGACTGCTGCAAACTGGACTCCAGTTTTGTTCAGTGGTGAGTCCAGGTTTTGTTTGGACGTGACTGACCGGAGAAGGAGGGTGTGGCGAAGGCAGAATGAACGATTCCACCCCAACTTCATTGTTCAGCATGACCGCTACGGTGGGGGCTCAGTAATGTGTGGGGGGAGGCATTTCAGTGCAAGGCAAAAACCGATCTGCTGGTGATGGAGAATGGCACCATGAATGCAGTCCGATACCGTGACGAGGTTCTTCACAATGCCCGTCCTCACCGTGCCTGCATTGTCAACCAGTACCTTCAGAATGAGGGAATTGCACGCTTGGAGTGGCCTGCACGCTCACCAGTGGTGGTCACACACATTACTGAGAGTCCATTCATTCACAATTCCACACAGACAGCAGTGGATTGTTCAGGTTGACTCCTCCCTTCCATGCCCTGTTTCAGGTGGCTTTTAGGGGTTGTGTCATTTGTCCATTCTGTTTCTTGGTTTATCTGAAGGAATTTCCCCTCATTTTGTTTGGTTTGGATGAAATAATGACTAATTAACAGTATTTGACCGTTTGAGTTTTGATTGACAAATATTCTGACCATTACAGTGTGTTGAATATCTGATCCCTAGCAAGTGTTGAGTGGTATATATATATATATATATATATATATATATATATATATATATATATAGAGAGAGAGAGAGAGAGAGAGAGAGAGAGAGAGATTTTTGCAAAAAAAGAAAAAGGGAAGATGAAAAGAAATGCACGAAAGAGAAAAATGCAACAGAATCTTATTGTGTATTTTCTCTTCAGGTCTCAGCAGCACTGTTATTCCCCTTGTTTTCTCGGTGCTAGGTTCCCTCCCCTTCCAGTCTGCACACAGATTAATTGAGTTTGTCCTCTAGAGGTTGCGTGTTTTACGTGCTCTAGTTCAGATAAATCGTTCCTGTTTTCAAGAGCAGCAGGATGGTTATCTCGCAGTGGGACTTTGTTCCAGACTTGTTTTTGAGATGAGTCGAAAAACAATTACAACAAAGCCTGGGTTGTGTTCAGAACAGCGTTTAATGTCATCAGCTGGTTCTGTGCGCAGTACGTTACTCCCACTGACTTGTTTAGAGTGTCGGTCTGATGTTCAAGACGGGATCTGTCTACGAGAAAATGGACATGGACTGGGTCTAATCAGTTTTGCCTAGGGGTAGAAATGTGTGCTTCAAGTTTATTAAGAGAGAGAGAGAGAGAGGGAGAGGAGGAGAGAGGAGAGAGAGAGAGAGGGAGAGAGAGAGAGAGAGAGAGAGAGAGAGAGAGAGAGAGAGAGAGTCTAAAACAAAAGGGCAAAATAGTCAACAACAACACAAGGGAACCATTATGATAATAACAACTATAACTATCATAATATAGCATGATAACAGTTATACTACTACCGTTACGACTTCTATTACGACTACTTTTGCCAGTACTACTGCCATTACTAATCCTCCTCCTTCTCCCTCCTCCTCCTCCTCCTCCTCCTCCTCCTCCTCCTCCTCCTCCTCCTCCTCCTCCTCCTACTACTACTACTACTGCTAGCACTACAAGGATCAGAAAGTGTAAAACAGCAATAAAATCTTAGGAATAAAAGTAAACAGTCAACAAACATTCTGTAACAGGCAAACGAAAGCTGTAATTAAAGAGTATGGCACAATATCAATAGTTTTGAAAAGCAAACATGAGAAACATGAAAATGAAGTCAGTGGTCAGGACAGGTGTGTAATAAGAGAGAGAGAGAGAGAGAGAGAGAGAGAGAGAGAGAGAGAGAGAGAGAGAGAGAGAGCCTCCCCGAAAGTCCCCATCCAGGAAAACCTAATTCTCTTGACCTTTATTGGGACGACAACAGCCCTACCTTGTATGATAGACCCACCAGAGGACCAGAGGACCCCCTGTCCGTGGGCAGGGGTGGTTGGGTCTGTGGGATGTGCTCGGCAGCTGGAGGGTGGTGTTTTTTTTGCCGGTGGTCTCTGCAGTCATGAAATACGGGCTGTTACACCCATGGGCAATGCTACTTTAAGGCTGTTATGAGTTGCATCCTGTAGTCCGATTTACCTCTGTTCAGGAGCAGTTATATCTCTTGATATCTTAATGGCGTGTCCTGCGCGTGCCTGTACCCATCGTCAACACAGCGCAGGCCTCCAAGGGTGGTACAGGACTGCTCTAAAAGCAGGTGAAGACAGTGCTTCTCTGGGTCCTCCCCAGCACTTTTGGGTGTTTCTTTTCCTTCAACACAGACCAGCGTACAGGAAGTGCACAACTGAACGTTTGGTACTGGCCTCTGCATCGGAAAGATGACCCAAGCCTATTTGTCGCACAAACTTGATTTGACATCATCTGCAGACACCATTTATTGCTTCAGATCTCAACGGCATTCATAGCGGTTGTCGCCTTCAACCCAGTCCTCTCTTCTCATCGGTGGGCGAACCTGTATGGGAGGTTGCTTTCTAGAGATCGATCTCTGTAACGTCGTCTTTCATCAGATGTCAAGATACTCACCTCATCTGGAGCATGTTCCTCACGATTAAAATAAACTGAATTGAAATTGCAGAAAGAGATAGAGATACGCACTTACAGAGACAGACAAAGAGATATGGAGAGAACTATTGTGACTGGTACGAAATGGAGGGAGAGAAAGTGAATAAACAGAATTCAGAATTCAGATGGTTTACTTCATATAAAAGCCATTGCCCCTCATGAAGGGGGGTATGGAGAACATAACAACAATATAAGAAAGAAGAGAGAGAAAAAGAGGAAAAACACAGTGAAGAAGGATTGCAAATCAAACTGCTTCTGCTGAATGACCGATCTATATCCAACCAGGAATGTTCTCAGGAAAAGCCTTGTTCCTTTCTGTGATCTCCATCAATAACAGAGTAATAGCAACATATCAGACAGCAGACGAAGGCTTATTTGACACGTTGGTCGCGTTCACAAAGGAAAACAAATGAACGGACCACAGGTCTACAAACTGATCGTGTCTTCTTGTATCCTTTCCATCCATGAAAAAAAAAATCTTGAGCCAAGCCTTTGTGCTTAACAAACAGGTTCTTCATGTCAGGTAAATTTTCTGTGCAGACCCCTATCTCTCCATTACATGCACCACTTACTTTCCTTTCCGTGTCTCTTTTCCTTTCTAATTTCCTCCCGAATCTCCTTTGAATTTGTCAGTTAACTGATACAGGATTTCGTTAGCTTAGTTTTGTTTCGTTTTGATTTTCGAAACAGTGCATACATTCCGTGCTGTAGTTTGATCTGACAACAGAGTTGATTTTGAGAGTAATTAGGATGACTTCCATGCTGAGGAATGTTATGAGAAGTTGATGTGTAGGTGGATCGACCACAGCAACAAATACAGGAAAACCAACTATATATTTTTTACACTGGTGCTTGATGCTATGGGCCCAACGCTCTATGCTTCAGAGTTCATATTCTCACGTCAACATTTGATGCAGCATGTCCGCATTCTACGCTTAGGAGTTTTTTTTTTTTTTTGCATTTGTTTTCATATGTGCCAGCGAGGGTTCCATCGAAAGAATAAAACGTTGCTACTTGGTCTGATCTAAAGTGACAGACAGACGGATAGGCTGACGGACTGACAGAAAAAAGATTCAGAGAGAGACGGAGTGTGTGTAAACATATAATCCATTTCGCATCCCCCTTGAGAACAAATATGAAAAGGAAAGTTAAAAAAAAAAAAATATCCATCGTGGAAATCCATTTCTCTTGAGTTTCATTGAGAGCCTATTAAACCAATTCAGCTGGGCAGCAAGCCAAAACTTGTTCGACACATTGATCACGTGCATCAAGAGAAAAAAAATGGAACACAGGTCTGTGAGCTGATGGCGTCCAGCCCTGTCCTTTCCACTGGCTTCCGAGGTGCAGACATGCAGAAGGAGGCCTGTTTGCTGCACAAATTTGATTTTGCTTTCATCTGCATTTTGTAAATGGGTTTCAAATTCACTTCTATTCTCTCTACCTCCTTTGTGTGTTAGCTAACTGTTTACAACTGTAGTTTTGATTGAAAACAAACAAACAAACAAATATGTTTTCCTCCTGTAATCTGATCACCATTCTTGAGAGACTAATATACTCAACACACTAGGCAATTATCGCCATTATTGATTGAAACTGATAGAAACGGCAACACGCTCACAGAGTGAGGCAGACATGGACGAGGATGCACACAAATACAAAAAGAAATACCTACAGAGGGGTGCAGCGATAGAGAGATTCAGCGGTTAGGGGGAAGTACAAAGGCACTAATAGTCCTGTCAATCAATGTGCGTCTGTTGAACCCCACGCTGGAATCACCTTCCCTCTGAGACTGACCTTAACTGTGTGTGTGTTAATGTTGGGCTCCACAGAGAGCATACTATGCCAAGTTGATCTAGTTGCAAGGTGAAACGACTGCAGGCGGAAATCTAAACAAATCTTAAATTAAATGTCAGCGAACCGCCCAGAGAAACGTGGACAAACGAGTCACAAGACAAAACACAACGCGTTTCGACCTCTTAGGTCTTCATCAGGTGAAGACCTAAGAGGTTGAAACGGTCGAAACGCGTTGTGTTTTGTCTTGTGACTCGTTTGTCCACGTTTCTCTGGGCGGTTCGCTGACATTTATTTAAGATTTGTTATACTATGCCAAGATAACTAGACAAGTTGAAGCTTATGTGAGACTGCAATTGTCACATTCACCGAGGCAAGAACTGGTTCACAGGTCTTCCTTCCTACCTTTTTTCCACAGACCTCATACACCAAAGCTGAATATAGGCCTACATACATTTGTCTCCACTTCAGTTACGCGTTTTTTGTTTCACCTTATCACCAATCACTCGACTAATCGTCCTCTTCTAGCTTCTCATCTCAGTCACCTAACCCACAGAAGAGCTTCCCTTTTTTTAAAATGTCACCCATTACCATAGAAGGTAGGCTAGAACAAAGTCTCAAATGTGCTAACTTTAAAATATAATGTAGACAAAAAACAATTCTCTCTTAATGACAACTGATTTTTTTTTCGCAAACACTCAGTGATGTAAACCCATGACTGCGTTTTTTTTTTTTATAACTATGTCATGACCTCGTGAAATGACCTGGCTATTGATCAGCCATCTTATGCAAATGGGACTTAACGATTGGTTGACTGTCTACTTAGAACATACTTGGTTTAAACTTAATTTTATTCAAAATTCGGACAAAACACATCCATCATCCATCGAAGAGCAAAAAAAAAAAAAAAAAAGAAGAAAAAAAAAAAAAGCTTTTTTTGAGCACTGAGATATGCATTATACTGACAGAACATACATCCATAGACTCAAATTCTAAGGCTGGAGAAATTCAGATAGATTTTCAATGGATATATAATGAAGAGGACACATTTAATGACTACGACAATGTTCATGACACCAAACTGACAGGAATTAGGTCAGTGCATTCTGTGCATATGGTGGAAAATTATCACTGTAATTAAACGTACTTTCATTAGGATGGGCCGTAAACCTGATAACTTGCTGTAGCAGAAACAAAACCATCTTACTCTTGTCATAAGCTGGATGATTGACTCACACTGTTATTTGGTGCCCGACTGTTTTTTGAAATTGCTGGGAATGCGAGGGATGGTTACGGTGATACCGTTTAATTTACATTTACTATCAGTCGGTGATTTGGATATAACATTCTGATATTATTTGCGTGCTGTGTAGGATGTGTTCAGATGCTCATGTGAGGATCTGTTTGCAAGAAGTTGTACTGCTGCTGGACCTGATCAGCTTTAGGCAGCCCGTTGAGTGAGTGGGGTAGTGTGTTCATTGTAAAGCGCTTAGAGCTTGGTCTGTGACCGAGGATAGGCGCTATATAAGTACCCAATATAATAATAATAATGAATATAATAATGATAAAAAGAAGTGTTACATGAGGGCAGAAATGACATATGAAGACAGAGAGCGAGACAGACAGACAGAGAGAACAGAGAGAGAGAGAGGAGACAAAGAGAGACAGACACAAGACACAAGATTTTTCCAACCTCTTTCAAGCGGATAGAAAAAGAAATGAAATATCTACAATCGGAAATCACTTTCTCTTGATCTTCATTGACGAGACCGCAGCGTCAAAGCGGGTGGGCAGCAAGCCAGACCCTGTGCGACACACTGATGGCGTACGTCAGGAGAAGGGATGTTGCCCAGAATGTGTGCTTATGGCACCCAGCCTTTGTCATTGTTTTTCTAATGGCAAAGGTAACAACAACCGAATCAAACCTGCCTCTTTACAAATTTCATTTTGACTGCACGTGTGCTTTCTCTGTAGATCCCTTGCAACGTTCTATCGTCGTTAGTCCTCTTCGTCTCTCCTCCTCACATACCTTACCCAGGCTTGCTGCCACCACTTCTTTGCTTTGCATGAGTTCCGGAGTTCCTGAGTACGTGCTAGATATTAAAGAGTGAATCCCTGTATTAAAAAAAAAAAGGGAAATCCATTGGGTCTGATCAACAGTAAACACGTTTTGCCCGCGGACAAGTATGTTCACATGTATGTGTGTGTGTGTATGTGTGTGTGTGTGTGTGTGTGTGTGTGTGTGTGTGTGTGTGTGTGTGTGTGTGTGATAGAGAGAGAGAGAGGGGGGTGGGGGGGGAGAGAGAGAGAGAGAGAGAGAGAGAGAGACAGAGAGAGACAGAGACAGAGATACAGAGAGAGAGAGAGAGAGAGAGAGAGAGAGAGACAGAGACAGAGAGAGGGAGAGAAGAGAGAGAGAGAGAGAGAGAGAAAGAGACAATCCCAGAGCGAGAAATTGAAAGACAATCCCCTCCCCAAGAAACTCATTATTCCATTCTTCTACACCCTTTAAGAGCAGGGAGTCAGCATAGGCAGAAAAAGCCAAACCGCATGTGAAACTATCATGAGATGCTTAAAAGAAAGCACGCAGTCTGTCACCGATGTGTGTGCTGATGGCATCCATCCTCTCTGTCCTTTGGAACAGGTCCATATGGTACAGACTGAGCCGAGCTCATTACTACAGGGATGTAGGTTTTCAGTATCCTTAGTGTTCTTCGCTCACCGCAGTTCCTCTGCTTTCTTCTGTATCATGTGAGGTAATATTGATAATAAATATAATGATAATGTGATGAAGATGAAGAAAGAAGAAAGAAGAAGAAACAAACGATAGTTACAAGATAATAATGATGATAATATAATGATGATGATAATAATAACAACACGAATACGAAATAAAAGAAATAGTAGTAATAATAACAACAATGGTAATAACATAATGATGATGTTGATAGCAATGATAATATATAGTCATCATAATGATTATTATGATAATATTAATGATTATAATAATACTGATATTAATACAAATATACATACATACATGCATACATACAACCATGCATACATATACACATTCACATATTCATACATACCTGTGTGTGTGTGTGTGTGTGTGTGTGTGTGTGTGTGTGTGTGTGTGTGTGTGTGTGTGTGTGTGTGTGTGTGTGTGTGAGTGAGCATGTTTCTGTGTGTGCGCGCGTGTGTAGTTTGTAATTTGATAGGTTTTTTTTTTTTGAGAAACTAAGAAACTCTACTTGCT
>JADBJO010004165.1:25000-35000 GCA_016801955.1 Conus betulinus | reverse complement strand
CTGTTAGAACAGGCATAACAGAACTCGACCATAACTGCTCAGCAGCAGCAGCAGCGCAGTATCTTCTCTGGCGGGTTGCCTCACGATGACCTGACACTGATCACTTCTCCGTAAAATTGATGTTGCTGGCATGGCAACTGACAACCTAGATGTGGCTGTGTCTAGAAATACCAGACTGAGCAGGACAACAGTTATGTCACTGCTGGCGGGACCCCGGAAGATACCACAGGCTTATGAACAAATCAGAGCGGGTCCGTGGGTGACGCAAAATGACGAGCCATCTCCATTAGAACAGAAAAAGAGAAACTTTTATTTTCGCAGCACGCACCTCATATTCATGATTTCATACTCTGCAGAGGAATCTTTTACACTAAGAGATGTGGCACAATTCCTTAACCCGTGGGAAATAAAGTAATAAACACTTTTCAACGGTTGACAGCACCGACCTGTGTTGACAGACCACAGGATTCATGAGCTTTTCGTACAGGGAATAGGACAGGACTCCACACACGACGCCCAGGTCGAGGGCTCCTTCTGTGCGAACACAAACGTCATCCCATTTTTCTCTTGCATCCCACAGGGGACGTAAAATATTGTAAATGTCTGGAAGGTGGTGAAGAGGAAGGGCTCTGACCCTCGCTCTCTCTGACTGTATTCTGCTGGTGCTGGGGATCAATCGGATTCATTGTTCTGTTCTGTCTTTGTATCTTCACATGGGACTTACTTTCAGGAAACGGTGGAGAACTGACACCGCTCCCCTTTCTCGTTTCCCTCTTCTCTCTTTCTCTGTCTCTTTGTCGGTCTGTCTGTCCACCTGTCGATCTCTGTATCTGTCTGTCACTGTAACTCTCTCTCTCTCTCTCTCTCTCTCTCTCTCTCTCTCTCTCTCTCTCTCTCTGTGTGTGTGTGTGCCTCTGTCCACATGTGTAATTGCCTGTCTGCCCCCCCTCTCTCCTCTCTCTCTCTCTCTCTCTCTCTCCTCTCTCTCTCTCTGTATTTCTGTCTCTTGCTACTACTCTCTGTCTCTGTCTCTCTGTCCGTCGGTGTGTCTCTCTGTCTCTGTCTCTCTGTCTCTGTCTGTCTGCCTCTGTCTCTGTCTGTCTGGCTGGCTATTTCAGTCTCTCTCTGTCTGTCTTCGTCACTCTGTCTGTCTCTGTCTCTGTGTCTCTGTGTCTCTCTCTCTCTCTCTCTCTCTCTCTCTCTCTCTCTCTCTCTCTCTCTCTCTGTGCCTCTGCCTGCCTGCCTGTCAGTCTTTCTGTCTATCTATCTGTCTGTCTGTCTGTCTATCTCTGTGTATATGTCTGTCTATCTGTCTGTCTGTCTGTCTCTCACTCACTCACTCGTTTGCTCGCTCTCTTGCCCATCTGTTGTTTGCATGATCTTCTGTTCTTCTATCCCGTTTTGAAAGGCTAGGGTTGTATATTTATAAAACAACTGAATATGATGCAGAGAGAGAGACAGAGACACACAGAGAGAGAGAGAGAGAGAGAGAGAGAGAGAGAGAGAGAGAGGTGGCTGGGAGGGGGGGGTGAGACTCTCATGTCTGGTTCCGTTCTGTCCTCTGTCCAAAAAAACAGCTGAAAGAGAAAACTTGACCATAGGAAACCAACTTCTCTAAGCCTCCCTTGAAAGCCAGTGTCACGGAACCAGCCAGTAAGCCAAACTTAGTTTGACACCTTGATCAGAAACGGCAAGAGAACGCAAATCTGTGCGTAACGCCTTCCACAAACTTATAGGACTATGGCTCAGACAATAACCCTGGTTACTGTGCAAATGGATTTTCACTCCATCAGCCATTCTCTTCAAGTCCCACCAGCACTCTGTCACTGTTACTTTATCACTATCACTTCTTCTTTGCTCTTTCATCTTTCATGCGAGCTCAGTGGCATTACTCCCAACCCTCTTCTACTGTTCATCACATACACAGCCACATCCCCTCCGCCAACCTGTCGCAGTTCCAGTACTGGGAGTCCACAGGTGAAAACGCTATATCAGGTCGCTGCCAGGCAACCCACCAGAAGAGAGACACTGCACTGTTGCGAAGTCTTTGTTTGTTTGTTTTTTTGACGGCACTTTTGTAGTGGCTGTCTTGATTCAGCATACATAGCACAGTACCCACGTAGCCGTCTACTAACCATTATGATTGCTTAGCCGCGGAACCTGAGCGAGTGAAAGTTCCCCTTTGAGGGTGATAGCATGTCCAGCTAACATGTCCTGTGAACTTGCCGATACTATCAGCATTGGTTCGAACTCATCACAAGCATGGACGTGAAGAGGATGCCGCGAGCAAGGCTCGAAGGGCCACAGATGTTGAGACTTCGGAAATCGGAGATTGATATTCTGCTTCCACTCCTCTCCTTACCTCTTACTGTCAATTAACACGTCCGAAGTTTGTTCTTCAGATATAAGTTTTTCATTCTGCCCATAAAACGGTCCTACCTTCAAGGCATAATCAATTTGCTCCGGAAATTTTCGTTCATTTTGTCAGTCCTGTTTTGAATGCTGGATGGGGGTGGGGGGGGGGGGGATGGGGGAGGGATGGGATGGATTGGATTAGGATGTAGTCACTCAGTGCACATAGCTCAGTGACAGAGTAGATTTTGTCCATTTTGTGGATGTTGTCCTGCATCTGTTGGAGCAGGCAGAACAGCACGCTATCCCAATAATTCAGCAACAGTGCAGAGTGTCCTCCGGCGGGTTGCCTCACAATGACTTGATACGCATCACTTTTCTGTAACTGATGGTGATGGAATAGCAACTGACCAACCTAGCTGTGGCTATGTATAGAAATACCAGACTGAGCATCTCAAGAGAAATATCACTGCAATGGAACCTAAAGAAAACCCCACAGGTTTCTGAACGAAACTTGACGGGTTGGTAGGTGACACAGAATAACGAGCAGCCTCCATTAGAACAGAGACAAAAAGAGAGAAATTTGGTTTTCGTAGTGTACACAGTCACCTCGTGACGTCTTGCTCTATTAAGTATATTTTTACAGAACGGTTCGTGGCACACAATCCTTTGACCTGTGGGAAATACACGCATTTCAACGGTTGACAGCGCCAACCCACGTTGACGGACCACGGGATTTGTGACCTGTTCGTACAGGGAATGGAAAGGGACGTCACACACGACATTCACGTGAAGTGCTCCTTCTGTACACACAGAAAGCCCATTCAATTGTCCCCCCTTGCATCCCTCAGGGGACGTAAAATATTGTCAGTGTGAGGGAAGTGAGAGAACAATGGCTCTGGTCTTACTGCTCTCTGACTGTGTGTATATTTTGTGAGCGTGGACGATAAATCATATTCATTTCTTCTTGTGTTTATACGCGCACGTGGGAATTATTTTCTGGAAATGGCGGTGAATCAAGAGAGGAATGCCCCCCCATCTCTCTTTTCCTCCCCCCCCCCCACCCCCCTTCTTCTTCTTCTTCTTCTTCTCTTCTTCTTCTTCTTCTTCTCTCTCTCTCTCTCTCTCTCTCTCTCTCTGTCTCTCTCTCTCTCTCTCTCTCTCTCTCTTCTCTCAATCCCCCTTCTCTCTGTGTCTCGCTTACCACAAGTAATGTTTTTCTCCCCCCCCCCCCCCCCCCCCCAACCACACAGCTATTACAACAATACCCACACAGCTATGTGTGCTCAGTCAATCTGTTGTTTTGACAAGTAACGTTTTTTCCTCTTTGATCATGTGTGTCTCTAAGCGGTTTGGTCGTTACGCTCTATGATGAATTGAGAAACGTCACCCACGCCGTGATTTTATTTATGCTGATCCTCCTCCTCCTCATCGTGCTTCTACATTTTCATTCTTCTCATCAATATTTTCCTCCCTTGTCCCCCCTCATTATAGCCTAATAGGCACCTCAATGTCACATCAGGTCATCTCTGTGTCCCTGGTGGATCATGATTAAAAAGGACTGTCCTCTGTTGCTGTCTCTGTCTCTGTGTCCTTCCTGTCCTGCCGTGATAAGGACAGAGGTCACATTCTGTTCCCCTTCCTGTCCTGCCGTGATAAGGACAGAGGTCTTATTCTGTCCCCCTTCCTGTCCTGCCGTGATAAGATAAGGACAGAGGCCCCATTCGAGTTCCCCTTCCTGTCCTGCCGTGATAAGGACAGAGGTCTCATTCTGTCCCCTTCCTGTCCTGCCGTGATAAGGACAGAGGTCACATTCTGTCCCCCTTCCTGTCCTTCCTCTTCATGTCCTGCCGTGATGGTGACATCAGTTTCTGATTTTACGCCATAGATCCGCGACGGTGGTACATTCCTGTCATGGTCTTTGATTCCAGCAAATCATTTGAAGCGTTGGTGGATGGGTGTTATGGCTGTCTTCCTCTGCAGAGGGAGAGAGGGTGGAGGATATGTGGGGGGAAAGGGGGGTGGGGGGGGGGGGGGGGAGGAGTGGCGTGTGAAAGAGCGAGTCATGGTGGGGGGCTGGTTGGGGATGTAGTCATTCCATATACCTGTCTCAGTGACTGAATAGCTTTTGTCTGCTTAGTGGATGGCGCCCTGTATCTGTTAGAACAGGCAGAACAGAGCACTACCCAATTACTCACCCATGGTGCAGTGTCTCTCCTCTGGTGGGTCGCCTGCCTCACGATCGCCGGAGAGTGATCGCTCCCCTAAAACTGATGGTGCTCTAATCGCAGCTGACGAACCTAGGCGTGCCTGCTTAGAGGAACAGCAGACTGAGCAGCACAAGAGTAGCGTCATAGCAGTGGAGCCTAAACAATACCATGTGTTTATGAATGAAAGAAAGTGGGCGGGAAAATGACACTGATCCACGGCCGTCTCCATTGAGACAGTTTTTCTTAGAAAAAGACTTTCGTTTTCTAGCTTAAAACACCGTCACCTTATGATTTGTTAGTCTCCAGAGTAATCTTTTTCTGCATAGAAACGATGGCACAATTTCTGAACCCGTGGGAAATAAAGTAATAAACGCATTTCAACAGTTGACAGCACCGACCTGTGTTGACGGACTACAGGATGTGTGACCTGTTCGCACAGGGAGTAGGAAAGGGCTTCACATATACCACAGCCATTTCAAGAACTTCTTCTGCGCGCACCAAAGCCTCTTTCAATATTTCCCCCTTGCGTCCCACAGGGAACGTAAAATATTGTCCAGTGTCAGGGAGGTGAAAGGAGAACGGTTCTGACCGTCCCTCTGTCTGCCTGTCGCTGTGTTTCGCCAGCGTGAGTGATCAATCGTATTCATTATTCTTTTCTTTGCACGCTCACATGAGACTTATGTTCTGGACCTGGTAGAGAAGCGAGAGAGGAATCGCTCCTCCTTCCCCATTTTTTCTGTCGCTTTCCCCTTCTTTCTTTTTTTTTGTCTGCCTGCCTGCCTGCATGTCTGTCTGTCTGTCTGTCCGTTTGTCTGTCTGTCTGTCTGTCGTCGGTCTCGCTGTCTGTTGTCCGTCTTGCTTCGTCTGTCTGTCTGTTTCTCTGTATGTCCGTCTGTCTCTCTCCACCATCTCTCCGCCCATTTTGTGATTTCACATTTGTGATTTCATAGTTATTTATTCAGCTGTCTCATTTCAAAGGACCATGGTCTGTACATCAATAATATCACATCTGAATGAGAGAGAGAGAGAGAGAGAGAGAGAGAGACAGACAGAGAGAGAGAGAGAGAGAGAGGGAGAGACAGAGAGAGAGACAGACAGAGATACAGACAGACAGACAGACAGACAGACAGAAGGACACAGAAACAGAGACAGCGACAGAGACAAAAAAAGGAGAACGAGCTATTTGAATTGACCCAGGAGCATACAACTTCAGTCTAGCTCTGCAGCATAAACAATCTTTGTGTGCGTGGATAGCACCCAACCCGCCCTTCCACAAACGCTGAAGACGATTTTGATGCAAGCCAGTGTGCCACACAAAAATCTGATCAGGACTTTCTCTGCATTTTCTCTCCAGATCCCAGCTCTACTCTGCCACCTCAACCCCCCACCAGCCATGGGCACCGTCCAACCTCACCCAACTCCCTAAGTCGGTCATCTGTTTGTTACGAGACTTGTTCTTCAAGAAACACATTCTTGATGTTATTCCAACCGTCTTGTTTACAAATGTGATTAACTGGTGAGGAAACCCTTAGCTAGCCTTGTTTTGAATTGAATGAAAAACATCAACAAGCTGCGTTGCTCGATACTTTGAAAGGAAATTTAAAAGAAAAAATCAAAGAAAGACATAGTGTCGGGAAACAAGTGCATGTCAACAAGGTATCAGTTGACTCTGACGTGGTAAAGGTCAAAGAGAACAAACAGGGGGGAGGGTGGAGGGTGGCGGCATGCCAGGAATATGTGGGCGATAAAAAATATGAATAGGAATCCTTCGCTTGTGGAAACCACCAAATTCTGTCTTTGTAGAAAGCTAGCTGTTTCCTGTGTCTAAGGCCACCCTCTTTCAATGTAAGTGTCTCACCAGTGTGTGTGTGTGTGTGTGTGTGTGTGTGTGTGTGTGTGTGTGTGTGTTGTGTGTGTGTGTGTGTGTGTGTGTGTGTGAGGGAACAAATTGAGAAACAGAGAGCACAATCTCTTAATTAATTCATTTATTCATCCATTGATTCGGGGGAGGGGAGAGAGAGAGAGAGAGAGAGAGAGAGAGAGAGAGAGAGAGAGAGAGAGAGAGAGAGAGAGGAGAGAAATAAATTAGAAAACGGGCAGAGAGAACGCTCTTGTAATTCATTCTTTGCCGCTGCTAAACTCAAACGCCAGACAAAAGTGAAGAAAATCTGCAACCTAGAAAAACTACACCTCTTCATTTGCTTTTTGTAGCCTACCATGCTTAAACAGCCCAGCAGCAAACCTTTTCTTTTGTGTTACACATTGGTCACGTGCAGCAGGAGAAGAAATGGAACACACACACACACGCACGCACGCACACGCACGCACGCACGCGCGCACACACACACACACACACGCACGCACGCATGCACGCACGCACGCACGCACGCACGCACACGCCACACACACACACACACACACACACACACACACACACACACACACACACACACATCTGTTTGCTGATAGCGTCAAGCCCCGGACTTTCCCCTATTGTCAAGGTTAGGGGCAGAACAAACCTGTTTACTGTATAGATTGAATGATGACGTCATCTGTATTGTACATTCAGATCTCAGCTGTTTTCCTTTTCCCTCCTACCACCCGCCCCCCCCCCCCCCCCCTCTCTCTCTCTCTCTCTCTCTCTCTCTCTCTTGTTAAGCTTCTTTTTTTCAGGTTGGCATTTACTGATCTTGGTTCTGGAGATACTGTTCCCATGACGAAGTTCTGCTAGAATATGTCTCTGCCTAGTACATCACCAATATCATCCAGTCACTCTGAGAAGTTAGGAAAGTCAGTTTTTTCAATCATGTTCAAACTGCATCAAAAGCTGAATTGTTTCGAAACCCTAACGAAATGTTTTGACAAGAATTTACATGTATAGGCCGCTCGTTCTGTGCCCAGAAACGATCTTTCAAGCAATAATTCATCTAGAGGGTTGGCTATTGAATTTTATTAGCAGTCATCTAGAGGGTTGGCTATATTGAATTTTATTAGCAGTAGATGCCACTTAGGACATTAATTCGTATGTTTGTGAATATAATCAAAGAGAGAGGGAGAGAGAGAGAGAGAGAGAGAGAGAGAGAGAGAGAGAGGGAGACAGAGAGACAGACAGGCAGACAGACAGATAGACAGAGACAGACAGAGACAGACAGAAACAGAGACAGACAGACGGCCAGACAGCCAGACAGACCGCCAGCTAGCAAGCCAGTCAGAGAGAGAGAGAAAGAGAGAGAGAGAGAGAGAGAGAGAGAGAGAGAGAGAGAGAGAGAGAGAGAAGAGAGAGAGAGAGCTGCTGCTGCTGCTGCTGCTGCTGCTGCTGCTTGCTGATGCTGATGATGATGATGATGATGACGATGACGATGACGATGGTGATGATAATGATGACGATGAAAGTGCTAGCTAGGTACCTAAATGCGATAGGATAAATAACAGTTTTGTTTCCAAGAGATGTGAACTCACACGTGATTCTTTTTTTTTCTGTCAGCCTTGTTTTGAAATGGATGATATATCTACAGACATCCATATACCTACAAATAGACACGCACACTTTTACATTTTCTAAAGCAAATATTAAAAGAAAAGTTGCCAGGATAAGATGTAGCATGAACATTGTTTCGACTTGATCTGTTGTTCTCTTCGAGTCACACCTGTTATTGTCTGTGCACAAAGGTCACCTCCCTTCCCTGATCGCCCACCGTTAAGTTCATTTGTATTTGTCCCTCTTGGGGTTGAGGAGGACTGTCGGCCAGAAAAAAAAAAACGTTCTTGCTTTCAAGAGCGCTCAAATAATCAGTTCGCTTTGGGATTAGTTTCAGAGTTGTTTTGAAGATGGGCTGAGTGAGTTTTACCAGGGGTCAGAAATGTGTATATTGAGTTTATAAAGTGTGTCAACACACACACACACACAGAGAGAGAGAGAGAGAGAGAGAGAGAGAGAGAGAGAGAGAGAGAGAGAGAGAGAGAGAGAGAGAGAGAGAGAGAGAGAGAGAGAGAGTATTTGCTCAACGACAACATGTAGTGTTTTGTTTTTCAAGTCTGTCATTGCTATCGTACTATGCTTTACCAAAACATGCAAAATAAGATATGAAAATGATAAAAACGACAAAAACTACGACAAAACTAAGACAGCAACAACAACGACTGAAACAAAACCATAGTATATAGAAAAAAAAAACCAGGAACGCATAGACTTAGCATATTTGTTGTTAATGTGAAACAAAAGCAACAAGTGAAGGACAAGGTATAACTCTGGTCGGCTGGTGGGGAAGTAAACACGACAAACATAAGAGTGAAATCAATGGTCGAGCACATCACTTGAGAGAGAGAGAGAGAGAGAGAGAGAGAGAGGAGAGAGAGAGAGAGAGGAGAGAGAGAGAGAGAGAGAGAGGGAGAGAGAGAGAGAGAGAGAGAGAGAGAGAGTGAATCTGGATATTCATTCTGGATTTTCAACCAACCACTAACCTTCTTTCAGGGAAAACTCATGTGACCTTCATTGAGACGTTACGATGCCATCATCATCTTGAGTGATACCCAAACCATCGTACGAGACAATTCCACTCGGTTTGGGTGAAAGTGGCATACCACTCAGCCTTTGGCATTGGTCTAAGAGACAGGGACAATGATCCCAGCCTGCGTGTTGAACAAATTTAATTTTGACATTATCTGCAGATGCCATTTTTGCTTCGGATCTCAACGACATTCCTATTGAGTGTCGCCGCCATTCCTGTACACTCTTCTCATTTGTGAATTGATCTAATAGGGAGGAGGAGGAGGAGGAGGAGGAAAGAGAAGGAGGAGGAGGGGGTGCTTTCGGGAAATACATTTTTTTTTTCGCACTGTCAAGCCCTCTTTCATCAGAAATCAAGACACTCGACTCATTTAGAGAATTTTTCACCATGACTGTTTGAAACTGGACTGAAAAAGTAAACAGAGATACAGAGGTACGATTTCCTTTCAGTTCAGCTTTATTTGCAGATCTCCATCACACATTCTCATGCACCCGCTCACTCCCACACCCTTTTCACGTCTCCTTGGACTACACGTTCTTCCTTGGTTCACCTTTAATATGTCACTTAAATGTGTACAGGAGTTTCTAATGCGTTCCCTCCAAAAAATGTGTCTCCGTACTTACGATCAATGTGTACAACATTTTTTTTCTCGTTTGTGTCCAGCAGCTGAGAGTACTAACTCGCTCGAGAGAAACATCAGACATTACGATTTCAACATTTTGGGGATTACAGCAGCTGGGGAGTACTGACTTCGTTCGACAAACATCAGATTACATAAACATTTTGGGGGATTTACGAGCAGAGGGGAGAGGAGACTTGTTCGGAGAAACATCAGATTACAAGAGAGAGAGAGAGAGAGAGAGAGGGAGAGAGAGAGAGAGAGAGAGAGAGAGAGAGAGAGAGAGAGAGAATGAGATGAATGAATGAATG
>JADBJO010004165.1:15000-22500 GCA_016801955.1 Conus betulinus | reverse complement strand
CAGATCGCGCGCGCGCGCGCGCGCACACACACCCACACACACACACACACACAATTACACACATACTCTCTCACACTCACACTCTTGTCTCACACAAACACACACACCACACACACACACACACACACACACACCACACCACACACACCACCCCCACGTGCGCGCGCGAACACACACACACACATACACACACACACCACACACACACACACCACACACACACACACACACACACACACACACACGAACACACAATACACACACACACGCGCGCGCACTCGCAAGCACGCACGCAGGCACCCCCCCCCCCCCCCCCCCCCCCCCCCCCCACACACACACACTCACACACACACACACCTCACACACACACACACACACAACACACACACACACACACACACACACACACACCACCCCACGCGCGCGCGTGAACACACACACACACACACACACACACACACACACACACACACACACCCACACACACACACACACACGCACACACATGCACACACACACGCGCGCTCTTCGCACGCACGCACGCACCACCCTCCTACACACACACACACACCACACACAACACACACACACACACACACATGAAAGATGGTGACACTAAGAGGGTGGTAAAAAAGACAGAGTAAGACAGGAACACTGAAGGGGTAACCCTGTATATCATTCTACCTATGTATTAACCCTAATGTCATCCATACATGCCTTACACCTGTCAGCTGATTTCGTCTGGCACCTTGCACTGCCGATAAAAATGCGAGAGAGTATTCCAACGCTTACGTCACAGTAAATCAGCAAGGACAAAGAAACGGGGTCATACAACTCCGTCCTGATAGCTTCCTTCTCTTTGCCTTCTGGACAAAAATCTCAAGCCGTTTTGTTTGTATTTCATTTGGATTGTGGCTGCCAACTGCAGTGGCCTGCTCTCCCCTCCTCCATCACCTTCCCCGGTCTAACAGCTCAGTCGTATAGAAACTGAATCTTCTTTCTTCTGCTGGTTCTCAGTCCTACAAAACCTTGATTTGGTCAGCAGCTGTGGGGTTGATCCAGGAGATGAATTCGTAACGCTCCTGTTTCTGTTTAAGATGGGCTGAACATAACAAACTGTGAATTGTGTTAATCAAATTTGTCACCGGCTCCCTTGGGCTCTGGTGGCCAGAAACCTGTTATTCTTTGCTTTTTACGGTTGTCTTTAATTCGACATTTTTCTTTAACTTGTTATATTAGACTTTTTTTTTTTTGGTGTTTAGATTCGCATAAAACGACGTCTTTACAAGTTCCTCCTTTTCGTGAAACCCATCTCTCCAGACCTTCAGTGACAGCGTATATAAGGCGAGCACAGCCATCCAGGAGGCCAAACGAGATATGACACTATGATCACGTGCATCAGTGACCAGAATGGAGCACATGTGGTGATGTGTTCCAGCATACTCCTTTCCACAAACGTCAAAGGCGAAGATCGAACCAAACGCACGAGCAACACGAAGCTGATTTGCTTTGAATTTTTTCTTCGAATCCTGATCCCATCCTTATTAATTCATCCCGCCAGTCACCCCCTCCTCCCTCCAAGTGCCATTGTAAGTATGAACTAACATTAGTCGCAAGAGACGCAACGTTCCTTGTGTTGTGATTCAAGCACACAAACACTGTGTTTGTATTCAAATCATCTTGATGATTACTCGATCTGGGAATTGATGCTAGACTTCTATAAATCTGGCTTTAAAAACTGCAGCGGATGCTGAATTGTTTTGAATCCAGGTTTGTATCGGAGCGTCTGATGCACTAGATTTTTCTCTGTATTTTTTTTCCAAGTTCTTAGCTTAAGGTTTTGCCTAGACGTTTAAGATCCTTTCTATGAAAACAAATTGTTACTAGGTTTGATCAGTATAAAGAAGTTATGTGCGCATGTTCACACACACACACACACACACACACACACACACACACACACCACACACACACACACCACTCAACACACACATACACACACACAGAGGCAGGACAGAGACACAGACACAGACAGGGAGATGTGACACAGTAAGCTTACAAGCTGGAAATCTATTTCCCACCCATCCTGACAGACGATGTAACAGGAAATTCCAGAAAAAAAAAATCCTCACCCATTTCTCTTGACCCTCACTGAAAGCGTCCAAATGACAACAACAGCCAGACAGCAAGCCAAATTTTGTGTGACACAGTTATCACGTGCATCAGCTAAAAAAGCAATGGAAGTGATCGGTGTGCTTAGTGGCGCGTCAAACCTTCCCGTGTCTCGGGCCTCCGAGGCAGCAAGACTGAAGCAAGCCTGGGTGCTGTACAAATTCAATGCTGATCCACGGTCCCATCTGGGCGGCCTGGGCTGCTGCTGTCCATCGGCACTTTCGGTGCCTTTACTTCCAAATCCCCAGTCCCCACCCCCCCCCCCCCCCCACCCCCATGATTCTAAAAACTTCCCACCCAGGAAACACCAAAAACACAAAGAAGCTCCAAACACGTTCGAACAGATTTGCCCCCCCCCCCCCCCCAAAGTTCTCCCCCCCCCCCCCCCCCCTTATCCCCCCCCCCCCCCCCCCCCCCCCCAACCCTCCCCCCCCCCCCCCCCCAACAAAACCACCCCCCCCCCCCCCCCCCCCCCCCCCCCCCCCCCCCCCCCCCCCCCCCAGTCTGTCGGTTCACCAGTGAGGGAAGGTGCTTTCTGGAAAATAGTTTATGACTGTAGTCTTAACTTTCATGGGAGGTTAGGATACTTAAAATCATACAAGAATTTTATAATGATTGTCTTGAATTGGGACAGTAAACACACTAACAGAGTGAGACACACAGGAAGACAGTGATAAGAGTCACAGACACAGACAGAGTGATAGCGATTACAGAGCACGTTGCCAAAAGCAGTTTAAACAGCAGAAATCAATTTCTTTTGAAGTGGAACAGAGAGGCCGACATTTGTTACTATTAGACAAAAAAAAAATGGAATTTCATCACAGAGGGAGATTTAATAGGCGAAGTTTGGTTTGGTTTCTTTCGTTTCCCTTTAGGGCCTGAAAAACAACATAGTATCAGTGTCGACTCAGACAAGAAATGGATCAAGACTTCTACCTTGATTACATCACCTAAATTCTTTCCACACAGATGACGTAGAGAGGAGGAGAAGAAGAAGAAGAAAAACGAAAAAGAAGAAGAAGAAGAAGAAGAACAACAACAACAAGGAGGCGAGAAGGAGGAGGAGGAGAAGGGGAGGAGGAGGGGAACGAGAGAAGAAGAAGGAAGAGGAGGAGGAGGGAGGAGGAGGAGATGAGAAGGAGAATGAAAGGAGACGAGAGGAGGAAGGGACAAAAGTAGGAGCAGAAGAGAGGAACGGAGAAGAAGAAGGAGGAGCAGGAAAGAAACGAGAAGAGAGAGAAGAAAGAAGAGAGAGAAGGAAGAAAAAAGAATGGCGTAAACAAGAAGAAGAATGTTTGGCTACCAAACCTGGATATTCGTTCACGCTCTGCACGTTCTTGACCGACGCTGTTAATTCACCGCAAACGTACTGCCTCTCCAAATGTACAAGTCCGTGAAAGTGGTCCAGACTCCTTTTTTTGATTTATAAGAAATAAACCCATCGTGCTGACGCGAAAAAAAAAAATTCGCGCCACAAACGTACGGCCCACCCCCCCACCCCTACCCGCACCCCCAACCGCCCCTTCGCTCCCTGCTTTTGCTAGCAGCTATAATGATGACCTTGGCTATGGAGTTCGTTGGCGATCACGTGTTTTGTGGGATGGTGGAAAACAGCAGCAGGGCCTCTTTTTTTCTTCCCTGAAACGCCTCTTTTAAGTTGTCAGAACGGTGCTTGTTGCAAAGGTACGGTCCTCTTTCCTGGTTTTGATTCTTAGACAAGGATTTTGGCGGCATGAGTTCGGAATGTTGCGGATTTTTAAGCAGAAGACCCTAGCTGCTGGACCGAACAGAAATTCTTTCTTTCATTGTTGTTTCGAGAGAGAGAGAGAGAGAGAGAGATGAGAGAAGAGAGGAGAGAGAGAGAGAGAGAGTGGAGAGAAGAGGCGGACTTTTTTTTTCTTCTTTCCGAAATGTTTCTCTCAGGAACTTTGGAGGATTTTTATGAAAACACTTCCCAAAAGTTCAAAGAGAAATAATGTTGTTCGCAGATCACAAAGTGAAACACGATTGTTTCATAAATCCACACACAGAAATATTCAACCAATAACAAACATTTACCCCAGACCACCTAAAACGCTCCTAAAAAAAAAAAGGGATCATCACACCCACACAAAAAAAAAAAACCTTCACAAGACGTGCAGGATTTATGAAAGAGGACGTGACCCCAAAAAAACAAACCCCACATTGTTGCCTTTTTTTTTTTAAATAAAGGAAAGCCGGGGGTCCTAACAAGGATAGACAGAAAGAGAAAGATCTAGAATGATAAAAAGATCACACGTGAACAGCAGAAAAGAGTTCAACCCTCAGCGCCTCAGAAAACCACACAAAGCTCTTGACAATGAGACAACCCTCACACACCACCCGGAGGCAGGAAAAGAAAAGAGAAACAACACAACACATCGAAGTTCCTGTACTACCATTCGACTGTATGTGTCTGTACTACTACCAGGCCTGTTGTATCGCGTCTGTACTACCAGGCCTGTTATGTGTCTGTACTTATACCGAACAAGGTGAAACGGCCCGCTAACGAGTACGATGGCGTACTACTGACAAAAAAAAGGATGTCGGGGTCACCCAACCCAAATGCCACAGACCGTCTGCCTGGGTGTGTGAATGGTGGGTCGTCAAGGCTATGAAACACAGTTAGAGTTCACATGAACAGAACCGCTCTCACACATATATACCAGTATGAACTCAGGAGCACTGAAATGGCAGCATGAATAGTTCATGTCCATTGACATTCAAATCCGACGATTCTCCCCGGTACTTACACGGACTTATAAGGCCCAATCGCCTAAACAACCCAACGTTCGCAAAATACAACAATTTGAGAAATGACCTGAAATCTTCATGTATCATTTCGGAGATTGAGGGAGGAGAATGGGGATGTTGGATGGGTGGTGCAAAGTATTCCGGAATGGTGCCTAAAAAAATCGGAAAACTTTGCTATTCCATGCAGGGAGCGCCGAAGTGCTTTCCAAACAAATAGTGAAGAGAACTTTGACAATATCTGGATCCACACCGTCTAGAAGGAGCACAATAGAAAGGTAGCCCCAAACACATCAAAACTACGAAAACAACCTCCTCCTAACTACAGTGTAAAGAATTTCCTTAGTATATCAAAAAAATAATCTAAAGCATGAAAGAGAAATACTCGAAAACGGGAAACAAAGACATCCTAATAATATAAACCCAGTGTTTGCTTTCACACACCCTCACCTCCCTCGTCTCAAAAGAACACCATTACTTACAACCAACCAAACCAAAAGGGGGTGTCCGATTAAAAAAAATGGGGGGATTTCCCAATACTCCTACTACTCTCCCTTTCACACACCTTGAATATGCCAAACCTTGCTCTCAGCTACCGACCCAGACGAGGGGAATCAATCTTTACAAAATAAATGTGTATAAAATTAGAGTAAGATAAAGGCAGCTATAACAGCTTGCTCAGTGAAATATGTGGACCCGAACAGGATCTAAGGAAGAGATAACTGATATAAATCAGTTCTTCCCGTCGGGAAGATGTTGGCGTTATGATTTTACATGACATTATTCTCCATTATCTCTTTTTCCTTCGAAAAGACTCGGATTATTCTATAAACATTCTTTTATCTGTTAAGGACAAGTTATCTCGATCATTACATTAATCTCTTTCTTTTCGCATCTCAGGGGGAGAAAACACTGCAGGGCGAGGGCTAATGAAGCCAACAAGAAGGGAATTTCACCTAAAAAAAAGCACGATGCCAACAAACACAGTCTGGGCCATAACTTGAGTGACACCCCATCAACGCATTACTTGCTCTGATGCTCATCTTGCTCTGGCCTTCGTGACTCACAGGAGGTTTCTTCTCTTTCTCTTCTCTTTCTCATACGTTTCTCCTTCCCTTCTTCCTTCTTCTCTTTCCTCCACCTGCCCACCCGTTCTAACACCCCCTAAAATGAACGTTTACCGGCAGCAGGGGGCACAAGCAGGTGTCACACAAGCGGGTCAAATCTTCGTTGATCCGTCAACACCAAGCTCTCCAGTATGCCTGGAACATACAGGACACATTCTGCAGCAGTGAACCCCACGGGTGAGCTCAGAGAAGAAGGAGAACCACTCCTCCATCAGGGTGTGGCGTGTGGGTTGAACCGGCCTGTACACGGCCAAAGCCCTCCAGGATGTGGAAAAGCAGCAGGATGGCAAGCGGTACTGGAGGGAGAAAAGCTCGTCTTAAGAGCCTCTATCTCATCTTAACGATACACTCTCTCTTCTTTTTCACCTTTCTACAGCCGGATTGAAATCCGGAAAGGCCGGATACGGGAGGGGGTAACCGTCGAAACCGGAAAAGAAAAATGACTTGAAAAAACTTTGAAACTTCTGGAAAAAGAGTCATTTCTTCTGTAATAGATAATCTCAAAATTTGGATTAACAAATAAAACATGCATGATACTAGAAAATTTAAAGTCATTGCTAACCACACCTGCCGAGGAAATCTGTCCCAGCAGCAGTTCAGCCACAAACGGTGTTTGGATCGGGAACTGTCCCCAATTTCAGCACACAACTGTGTTGGATCTGAACAATTGCAAATGTGGGTCCCGTAAACCTTGTTCAAAGGTGAAATGGAATCACAGCGCGATCAGCAACGACTGAAAATTAAAATTTTCCGACGGTTAACTGTCAAATCAGTTGCAAAAAATATCAAAAGTACAGGCACCCGATATCTGATAATGTACATTACTGGTCTCGCCAACAAAGAAGCGCGACTACTATATACATCTTTGTCGAGTTGATATCATATCCTGCAAGTTCACATACAAAAAAAAAAATCAACTTCTGCTACATGTTTGTTTTCTACTAACCCATTGCTCTCAGATGAAAACGATCACCACAGAGATTTTATTATATGTTACAAAAGGTATATCAGCTTAGAATTAGGTTAGTTTTATAGATGAGTGTAGTTTAGGTCAAGGTAAGGGATAGAGGTAGCTAAGGTCACGAATTAGAGACAGGGTTAGAGGCATGCATGGAAATAGCATTTCATTCAACGTTGATTGACTGGCCATGATAAATTGTGCCTTTTCAGTGTCCTACGGTTTCTGTCACTATTTCATCCAATCTGTCCATCAACTAACATGGAATGTCTGGAAATACTATTTATATCCCAGTTTGGGCGGACAAACCCTTCCGCGTTTTATGGGCAGCCAGAAAGACTGATTTACCTTGGAGATTTATTCGAGTTTGTCCGATAATTTACTGAAACACACATACAGATACATACACACCACACACACACACGCTCACGCACGCACGCGCGCGCTCGCACGCACCAACAACTGCGCGCCCAC